>JANZXP010094505.1:0-21812 GCA_027576715.1 Erythroxylum flavicans
AACGAATTAATCAAAATAAACCTCAAAAAGAATTTAGCACAATCTTGTTAGTAAGAAAAGAATCGGGGTCCAACAATATACATCAGAATGTATTAGGTCTAATAACCTATTCGCTCGTTCACCCTTTCTTTTAAAAAGTAATTTCGTCATCTTGCCTAACAAGCAAGATTCATATGTGTCATATGATTCATAATCAAATGACCTAAGCTACCACTCCTGTGTAGCTTAGCTATGTATCTCTCACTTATATGGCTAAGTTAACAATGCCATAAGTAAGATGATTTTAAATTATCTTGTTTTTGTCTTTTATTGTCATTGATATTTAAAATTGGATTGCACATATCTAATATGTAAATACCATTACACAATGTAACAGTACCATATGACATTTCATTCAACTTAATTGAACAACCATTGATAAAAAAGTTAAATGAAATCCCGCTTTATTAAAACATGGAACAGATACAATGTTCTTTCTCACAACGGATACATAAAAGCAATTATCCAAAATTAACTCTAACCCACTAGGAAGATACAAAACATAGGTTCCTATGGCAATGCAACAACTCTTGCTCCATTTCCCACATATGGGTCCATCTCTCCCTTTTTGAGCGCTCTACTATCCCTGAGACCCTGTATATCAACATATATGTGTGAGCCACATCAAGTATCCAATACCCAAATGTTATTGTCAGAATAGTATTAACCTTAATGATAAATAACATACTTGAAGTAGACGGTGGAGCATCTAATGCCTTCTTCTACTTCAACGACCCTAGATAGGCTTTGAAGTTCCTCTTTTAATGTCCTTCCTTGTTGCAATGGAAGTATATCCCCTTTGATGTAGTCTCATTTGCCTTCTTCTTAGCTACACCTCCCACTGGCTTCTTAGAATTTTTCTTTTTCATTTGGTTCCTCTTGAGAGAACCAGAAGGAAAGTCCACCAACATTATAACCTTGTTGTCTTTCTTGACAATTTGCTCAGTTATTTTGAGCAGAATAATTAGTTCAAGTATTGAGGTGAATATTTGGTTCATACGATAGTTAAGCACAAACTATGAATAACTATCGGTCAAAATAGTAAGAATTAAGTCTATACTTAATTCATGATCTATTACGAAACCTAAATTGGCTAACCTCTTAATATATTCATACATCTTCAGTGCATACTGCACTAGAGATGATCTCTTAGCCATCTTAGAGCAGAAAAGCAACCTCAAGGTCTCGAATCTTTTAAACCGATCTTGCTCATCAAACCGTTCCCTTAGATGGTAGACTATGGTATGATCATCTATAGCCTCATGTTGCTTTTGTAGTTCCAGTGACGTAGAGGCCAGCATTATACAGCTAGCTAGCTCACTATCATCCAGTAGCTTCTTGTAAGCTTTCTGATCCTCATCAAATGCATCGGTAACAGGGGGATTGGGAAGTGGTTCATCTAAGACATATCCTAGTTTCTCATATTTGAGAAAATTTTTCAAATTTTGTAAGAAATTAGGTCCCGTGAGTTTTTTGGAGTCTAATAGAGAGCGTAAGTTCACATTGGACGAAGACATCGTGGCAATTCAATAACCTAGAAGAATGAGAGAAAGTGTTAGAATGTACACTAATGCATATCGACAGCCTTACTATGAATTCGAGAAAAGAATTCGAGAAAACTTATAGTTTTCTTAATAGGTCGATATCTAATATTACCACGAAAGACCTTGGGTTTGCCCTACAAGCCACCTTAGGTCAATTGGTAGGTATCATTCATACTAATTGCATTAAATTATGCAGCTATCAATTTATGCCATCAACTGTTGATTTAGCACACTCATTGAGTTATCAACTCTTAACTCATATACATCCTACATATATAACCTAACTTCGCCTTTATCCACATTGATCTTGGGTTTGCCCAACAAATCAATGCTTCCAATTAGGACCAACCCATTAATCCAAAAATATAATTTCCATGGTTTGAACATATTTATGTAGAGGAGGTTTAGGTTTGCCCAATAACCTAACTCTAAAAGAACTCTGGTTCTTACCTTATCAATGGAAGGCATAAGTCCTAATATTTTGGTTGAGGGATTTGTTCTTTGGTCTCATGAATACATGGATGATATTGTATATATATCACATATATATATTCAAATTATGGACAACTCAATTAAATTGAGCCTATGTCCATAACCACCCTTAAAATGCATCTAATGCATGTATTACATAAAGGAGGTTTATTTTAGGTTGTGACTTGACTATGCATCTAAAGTTCGTAATTTGATTCAACTCTTAAACCAAATCGAGTGATAGTATTAATCTCGGCTAATTCGAATTATGAATGTGATTCAATTAGAACTCTAAAATTTCAATTATTTTGATGTCCAAAATAAACACTTTAATTCTAGTACACATGTCTTTTCTTAGTCACACTAGAAATGCAATACTCTACTTGGATTAATTCTAAATTGATCCTTAGGGTTTCTAAAATTCACAAACATCAATTAGTCATCTAAAACATCCTTAGGTCATCTCAATTTTGTGAAGACAATTTCGGCATAAGCCAAAAAATATCTTGATGGCCAAAATCATCAAGATAAATGAGTTAACCTACTAGACACTAAAGAGACTGATTCGATGTTCGAAAATATTCCAGAACGCTAATTTCAAGCACATTCATTTAACATGCTACCAGCATCAAAATAATACATTTTTTATCTCATAAAAGTTTTTTTAAGGTCTTATAACTAAACACATACACATAAGTCATTAAACAAGTTAACTCCATAAACTTTAAAAAAACTTACCAATGTTGACTTTGACTTTATCTTGATTTATTAATTGAATGAAATTCAATTAATTTTGGAAAATTTTCAGGGTCTTATACACATTCTAAATGTTCCTAATAAAAAATTCTGCAAACTAATTCCTATATATGCTAGCTAATTCCACATAAAAAATAATTCTTAGGAATTATTTATTAATTAAGTGGAATCAGTCAGCAATCACATGCCTATGACACTTGTCATATTATTTCTAACACTAGTCATACTATACATCATGCATGCATAAAATAATCACTTTAACAACAAGTGTCATGCATCTCATACATGTGGCAACATCTTATCTTGCATGTCCAGGCATAAAATTCATAAAAATAATTTTTATAAAATTAATATGGAATTTATAAGCATGTATGTTCATTAGATTTCCAAAATTTCCCTGAGTTTCATACATGCATCAGGATGAAACTAAATTCGTCATCAAATAGCAAATGACATTCAATTGCAATTTCGTTTGAAATAAACATAATATAACACCTTACAAACATTTCTGTGAAAGAAAATCAAAAAAAATTTTCTAGAATTATTTCAAAATTTTCAAAATCAGCACATGCATTTAGTTTTTCAGAAATTCCCATAAACCAACATATGAATGGATTGGATATTAATTCAAAATCAAATAGCAAATGACATTCAATGGTAATTTCATTCGACAAAAACATAATAAAACACCTTATAAACATTTTTGTGAAAGAAAATCATAAAAACGATTTTTCTACAATTTATACGAAACTTTTCAAATTAATATGCATGTTTGTCACAACCCCAGCAAACAGTTTGCACATGTTCAATAGATCATCTTATACATGCATAACTAGCTCTGATACCACCGTTAAGGAGCCAAGGATTCATGCATCATATGCACCACAAGGCAGTGGAAGTGTTGGAATCTAAATTTCTACCCCATGACATCCCCAAAATTCCAAAATCTTAGATACATGCATATATAGATTATAAGAACATGAAATTTCAGCACTTATACCTTTGATAACGCTCCTCCTTTCTTGAATCTTCTCCTTGTTTAGGTTGTAGCAAACACCAAACACCTTCCTTGATCACTAAAGAACATGCAAGAATGAAGAAGAAGTAGTGTGTAAGGTGGTTAGAGCACCAAACTAGAAGAGTTCAGGTAGATGCTCAAATGGAAAGATAGATACAGATTATGTTGCATACAATTAGATTCATGCAACAATTGCATAAAATGGACGAACAAGACTCAAGACCACTTCTCTCTAACTTTAAAACACTTCTGGACCCCTTATCGTCTCACTTAAGTATGTATTAACTTGTTAGTCCTCCTATACATATGTTAAGAACTCACTTATGTATCATCTGTAGGCTATGATCGTGGCCTACTTCATTGATAGCCATGTACACTTTTTTTCATCCGATCTTTTATGCGTGTGACCCTTAGGTTCTTTGTTATTTTAGACACTTGAATTAACTCTCAATCCGAGCAAATCATGAATGGTTTCATGTCACTTAAATTAACTTTTAATTCAAGCAAATCATGAAGGGTTTCACAATGCCAATTTATCATAATATAAGTGGATTAACACACGAACTCTTAGATAGTTAATTATCCGACTTACGAACCTTTCCATAGATAATTACCGTGTAATTGGTCCTTTTACCATTCTATACCCCACTTAGTTCAGAGTATGGATTATGTTTCAACTCTCACTAGACTGACTACGTCATATCTAGTCTAAGTGATGTTAGTTCTTATCCTGGAATCTCATCACTCTGTGTTTCATTGAAGACTCTCTTTATAACATATAAATATTCTGGCTAGAGACTCTCAAATAATGACCTCGACATGGGTATCATCTCCTTCTATGTAACATTCCATTTCCACTGAGCATATACCTAATATTCGTGGACTTTTGGGAACATCTTTCATGAAAGTGGCGCATTAGAGCAGTCACATTCACTTATATGGCATCATATAGAATAACGCAATACTTAAAACTCAACTCCTCATTTCATTAATAACACATAATTAATAATATTGCATTTCATACATAATCTATAGATGCAATATCGAAAGCTTATTAGAGTCTACTGATCCTTTTACAAACTATACTACATGAATGAGGAACTATACAAAAAACTCTATCTAACTCTTCAGTCTTAGCTAACTAACCTTTAAGCCATTTTTTGAGTTTAAAATGCAGTACTAGGTTTCTTATAATTTGTATTAGAAGCTAAGGCTCCTTTATCGTACCTGAAAATTAACGTTGCAATTTTGATGAGTTTTGCGAACTTAGTGAGCGAACCACATCGATGCGCGCACCCTTATCAACACACAAACCGTTTACATTCGATAATTCGTAGAAAATTTATACCATCTCATAATGAATATCATTTCACTAACCATCATATTGTATCAAATACAATTTTGTTCTCTTATTTCAGATTTCTCATTTAGAACAGTCCAATAAACCATTTCAATCATTCAAAACAGCCATATCAAAATGTATAGTCAATGCACATGTAACTCACTCTCAATTATTACATTGTTGTGACCGAGTGCCCTTTTAACTGTCTCGTATTTGTTGTGGATACCGGGTTTATTAATAACTATCCCGTATCTGTTGTAGTATCGGGCTCATTTTACTAGTGAGCCTATAGCTCTCATACACATTCTGAGCTTTAAGCTCTTTTTCACTAGCTATTCTGGTCACAATTGCCTTTATTTGATCATGTATAGTATGTAATGAAATGCATCAAATCACATATATTTAAATCAATCACTTTTATTCAGTACACATGCTCTCTTTCTCATTTTTATTGGACTTAAGTTCGGCATTCAACAACTTAGTTGAGAACACTTATTTCTTTCAAATTCACATTCAATGAGCACTTCCAATGTAAATCTCATGCATCAAACGCATCGGACTATCAATGCCCGGAATTAACACGTTCACATTAATCATAATTCAATAATTGAAATTTAAGCAAATAAAAACAATCTTAGTAAGAACATCTAGGTTACTCACAGTACGCTCCAGATAGCTATTGCCTTAACATCCCAAAAATGTATGGATGCGGTCTTCAATTTGCACTTTTATATTATGCAATAAACTCATTTATACACATTACTACATTGCTCCTTCATATAAATATCCAATCATACACATATTTATATATGTTATGTATAATGCATGCTCAATGACTATTTCCGAGTTTGTATCCTTAATTAACATTGCATGATCATCTAACATTATCACTGTATATGTCTTGTTTGGAACTTAGGTTTACACTTAAAGAATGCTTGATTAATCTAACTCATCAAATCATATTTTCATCATTCCTTTTTTTAACAATATAATAATCACATAATATCCAAATTCTCATCCATCTTTACGTAATACATATCATTCATTTCCTTTTGAATTACATTAGCATTTCTAAGAACACTTTAATTCCTATAATATCTTTAAATTTTCCAGATTTTTAATACATTTATATCATCAATCTTTTTCTTAATTATAACCCCAATTATCACTCTAAACATATCAACATTTAATCACCTAATCCATCATCAAACTAGGTTCATTTCAAGCTTCATTCAAGCCTAAATGCATCATAGGAAACTACCTAACCATTTGTTGTTTCAATCATCACCTAAAAGAAGTATAATTCACGTAAAAGTCATTCAAGCGATCGTGGATGACTTCCCATAATCGTGGGTTACACTAACAGAAACTTTCCAACCACTTTCTACATTTCCCACGATCGTGGAAGCATTCCCATAATCGTGGGTTGTCATATCTAAAAGTTTCCAGCTATTCTCTTCCATGTTTTCCAGATTTCTAACTCCTACAAGTTACATCTAACATATCTTGTGCTTAGTTTATTATTTCTACTTCATTTCCTCATCATTTCCCTCTTCATTCTCACCTCTCCATTTTAACTCAATATCATTCATAAATAAATCATAATCTATTGTTGATCATAAACACAAAACAGAACATCAAACATTTCATCCCTTTATAAATTTTCTACATTCTTTCAACACCATTATAATGATCATTCTATCACAAAACATCTCTATAAAAATTAATGAAGTATTACTCATCATATACACAAAAATAGGACATCAATATTCTCATTTCTTCACCCATGTTTCAACATATATAAATCACCATTTTATGATCATTCAACCTCTAACTATCATCATACAAGTTGCTATTTAACAAACCATGAAGAATAATGCTTTACACTTACTTGTTTAACTTCAAGCTCTTTAAAATATCACTTAACTCTAGCTTCGAAGCTTTACACAATCATCAATCTTCCAAGTAAAATAGGTTAGGTTTTTAGTAAAAAAGAAGAAAACAAGGACCTTGAAGTGGTAGTGTGGGATTTTGACAAAAATCAACGTGAAGAGGGTTGGGTTCTAAGTTTTGTCAGATGAAGAGATAAAAAATGAAGAGAGCATATAGAAAAAGAAGAAAATGAAAGATGGTCTTCTAGTTTAAGTGTATATCATGGGATGGTGGCTTAAATTAGAAAGATGAGAATGGTTGTCATGACACTTACCACTTAAATCAATTTTGCTAAATAGCTATTAACGTGAACTATCACATAATTCTTAATAATCAGTCCATCATCACTCAATTTCTATGTCATTTATCACCCAATTTGTTCATACCATTTATCAATAAATCCTAAAGTCACATGTCAATCATTTATATTGCCATTCATCACTTATTTCTACTACTATAAATCAATTATCTTGTCACTTGGCATTTATCCTAGCCTAAAAATACCAAAACTTCAGAAATCTCCTAATTTTCACTAAAAATTTTAAATTATAATTAACTTCAGAAATCTCCTAATTTTCACTAAAAATTTTAAATCATCAATTATAATTTATCAACCAAAATTCAAGACATAAATTTCACCAAATCAGAATTTACAACATAATAAATCACAATTCACATCATAATCATAAAAAAGTCATTTATACTTGGGAAATGTCAAATGAGTACATATACAGGATTATCAATGTGTATAAAAATCAGTATTCATGTGTGTGTATGCTTATGCTAGTGATATACATGTAAATTCAATGCACCTCACGTATTCTTTATGCTATTTCTCATGTATCTTAGTTTAGGATCCTATGTCCTAACCCTTAATATGGAAATGGGATATTACATTCTATCAAGAATGGTGAATTCTTTATTGGCTACCCAATTACTTTCGAATACCAATAATTGTACCCAATCACCATCCTATAAGCGACCTCGTATTGAGGCAACAAGGAATGATGTCAAAACACAGGATCAATATGCAAGATATCCTTGAGTACCTCAAGTCTAAGAATATTTACACTATTGTTATGATGAAATTAATCATTGACATTTGATATATCATCCAAATGATAATCTCATAGTAGGTCATCCGATGTACTTACTACTCTTAGTAAGCATTCGCATGTTAACTCTAAACATCTCATGCTTACAATATGTGAGATCCACTGCTTGATTAAATTAAGGAGTATAACATGTGCTAATTTATCCAGATTAATAATGTCCTGTCTTATTAGTCCTATGACTAGGGATTATTTAGATACTAACATAATTACAAGTGATAGGAATCTCATTATCATGATCTCACCATAATTTCTTTGATACTATGCTTTGTATCATAGACTTCATGAATTCGATTTAAGATCGACAGCAATTCATAAATAAACGAACATCAAATAAACAAAAAATTGCCTTTTGCTTTATTAATCAAAATAAAGTTTATAAAAAGTTCTAAAGGTGATTGCCTTTATAACACTACTCTAACAATCAAATCAATACTTGAGTATAGAAACTAAGAGACAGTTAGATAGAAACTAGGAAACCAGTTTATAGACGTTCATTTGGAGAAGATGATTATAGACATACCACTAATAATGTAAATTCACCTTTAAACACAAAATTTACTATTTACTCTTTTCTTGTCTAAAAGAAAAAAGAAAGAAAAATCACATGGCAAGCTCATATCCAAACTATTATAAACAAAAAACTCTAGAAATTATGATAATGATATTAGCTTGCACTTCTTTGATAATTCCAATCATAACATTAATTTTGATCACCCTAATTACCAAATTAAGCAAAGGTATCATGAATTTCTATAAGGGAAAAATGCTCACTAGTACACTAAGATTCTATGCACTTTTTTTATCCTCCCTATTGCTTAAATTGATGACAAGGTCCTTTCTAAACATAATTGAAGCTTCCTCCTCTTATAGCTTTATAATCCACAAACTCTAGCTTCACTAATTGACATACTGCTTCTATTTTAAATAAATATTTGCAGTAAATCTTGCTTCCTTTGCTTTATGCAGCATTGTGTAGAGTATAGTAAACGATAATGCATGAAGCCAAACATTTTTGGACCCACACAAAAATTGTTGGTTATGTGTTAAATTCTTGCCACGTAAACTACCATGATAAAAAATAACATAATGTTTGTGGTAAAAATCAGGGTTCTTAATGACATTTTGACAGTATGGGGAATGGAGGATATATTAACAAAGATACAGGGGGTCTTTGACAGCTTATAGAAATAAAGGGTCAATGTCATATTTTATCAAACCCCAAGGGGTCCTAGAAAATTAAACCTTATAATTTATATTTATTGTTAAGACATTTAAGAACCTAACGAGTCATACACAATGAACTAATCAACAAAGAAAAGGGTAATCTAATCAAATTAAATTTTATTATGAAGTTTTAGAAATTTTAAGGTTAAATATAATATATTTGATAAATAAGAACCAATGATCAACATTGGATGATTTTTATTAGTATTTATTTAAGAAATCTTTGATCAAGGTGGAATAATAACTTGAAAATATATTTCTGTTATTTTTTAAAAGAATCAATTACTATTGTTAGAGAATTAATAGCTTAAACTCAAATAGAATAGACATTAATCACATACTTTATAACTAATCATAATATTGTATGATGAATTATTGAACTATATGAAAAAAAAAAGTTATGCACAAAAGATGTCAAAGCCACTTTAACATTCCTAATATTTAAATAGTTATAATGTGTCGTTAGATACCAATCTTAATTTACAAATACAAATTATTTAATTAGAAATATTAAAGATAAATTAAATGAATTTAGTTTATTTACCCCTATATGCAATTTAAGAGTATAACTTATATTCATTATCAACATATTTAGAAACTAATAAGTCACAAAAAATAAGTGCTTAAGAGAGAAAAAGTAATTTAATTAGGTTGGATTTAATTATAAAATGTGAGAAACTTTAAGATCAAATATAATATATTTAACAGATAAGGACCATCAATAAATTTTTATTTTCTCAATTAGTATTAATTTAAGAAATAATTGATCAAGATGGAATGACACTTTAAATTTTTTAAATTTACTTAAAGAATCAATTACCATTATTAAAAAATTGATATGATTAGACAGAGTAGACATTAGTTACATACTCTATATCTAATTAAAATATTGAATGGTGAGATAACTAAATTATACAAAAACTATATTATTCAAAATCACTTTAATAATCTTGATATGTGGGTATTTATGATGCTTTTTTTAAAAAAATAAAATTGAATTATTAAAAATAAGATGTTACAAACAGCGTTATGAGAAGATAGTCTCCTACATCCCGATAATAGCATTAAGACAAACCCCATAGGAGTACTAAAACGACAACACTTATCGAAACTCTTCTTCTTCCAGCCTCTGTTAATCGATGTTCATGTTTGTTAGGACAAGATTAAAGCTTGAGGAACTCACGGATGGTCTACAAAGAGCGTTGCTCAGTCTGGTAAGTGCCAAAGCTCCTATTATCTTCTAGCTTTTATCCTACCCAGTCTTGTTCTATTTCCAAACAAATAATTTGTTCCCTGACACTTTGAAAAAGTATGTGTATTATTGCTTCCTTGGAACGTTCCTTATTTTGGAACTTCCTCTGATTTCTTTCTTGCTATAGCTCCTGTGATGTTAAGGCTAAAATCACCATGTTCCTCTTATAGAGCGAAGAGGAAGCCTGTGCAACAGAAATGGTATTGATTAGGTCTATGAGTAGATTAGGGGGTTCAGACCGTCAGAAATGTTCTCTGATCCTATTCCAAATAGTATTGGAAAAAGGGCAGAGAAAGAGGAGATGATATTTTGTTTCTGGTGCTTGTTTACATAAACTGCATGTCGCATCCAGATTTATCAAGAAAGGTAATCTGTCTATAGTTGCAATCTGGTTCTAAACCATTAGCCATAGTAGGAAGCCAGAACTAGGGTGAAGAAATTTGTTCCAAATGACTGTAGACTAGGACATATCTTGTTCAAAACTATAAATCCATCTCCTGTAAAGTTTGCCAGAAAATCTCTCAATAGGGATTCCAAGCCAAAGATAATTGTCCTGGGTGTTTGAATAAGGTGAATAAGGAGGTTTTGACTGCTGAATTTCTGTAGGAAAGTGTACCCACTCATTATGGTTTATAAGAATGGCAACCTTAATCTTGTAATCAATCCCTGAAAATGCTATTACCGCATTGGAGCTATAAGAAAGGGGATAAGAAACCAATCCAGTTGTCATGCCACAAGAAAGCAGCCTTTCCATTCCCAATTTTACAGCAAACCTCATTTGCTGCTACTTCTCTTTTCTTTAAGATGTGTTTAAGGAATTAAGAGAAGGATAAATATAAATTATTTAATTAGAAAATTATAGATAGATTAAATGAGTTTCTATTTATTTAGTTTTAAATATAATTTAATATTGTAATCTATATTCATTATTAATATATTTAGGAATATCACACACATGAATGATTAACGAGAGAATGAAATTTGATCAAGTTATATTTGATTATAAAGTATGAAAAAATGTAAAGTTAAATATAAGATATTTGACCAGTAAGGACCTATAATAACTATTAAATCTTATTTGAACTTAACTAATATTTAATTAAAAATTTTAATAATAATAATAATAATAATAATAATAATAATAATAATAATAATAATAATAATATTATTATTATTATTATTATTATTATTATTATTATTATTATTATTATTATTAATTGATTGATTGATTAATTAATTAATTAAATCACTAAAAGATTTTAACTCATATTATAAATAGGTTTAGGTTTTACAAGAGCCAGCATTATTAACTCATCCCTCCCTATACCAATTACGAAAATTTCTTAACTTGTCTAGAGATTGGACAATTGTACAATAACAATAAAAAATATGATTTTTGATTTATGCTTTTATTATTTTTATGTATTAATTATGTTACATAGTCAAAGAGACAATTTTTCAAAATTCATTAAAAATTTTTTTTTCTTTAGCCGTAAATGCGTTGAAATCACGTCTTGATTTCCAAAAATTATGAACTTGCAGTAGTTTTATTTGCAAGCTAAGTTATGTAATTTAAACTTGAATATTTTTCAGATTTATATCTTATGTTTTTAACTTTAAGAATTTTAAAATTAATTTTTAAGTTTTATTAAATTAAATTATTTTAAACTAAGATTAATTATAATAATCCTCTTATAATTTTTACTAACCTTTTAATAAATAATTACTATTTTAAAAATAAAAACTTTTAAATAGTAATTCCCAAATTTATTATTGTGATTAAAATTTTAAATTATTTCTGAAGTAAATTTTTTCTTCAGTTTAACTAAATTGATTTATAAATATTAATTTATAAGGTGTTTCTAACTTAATCAATATCTTAATAATTTATTTTACTTAAAATGTGGTTTATAGCTTCTTTTGTAACCCTCTTAACTGAGAAAAATAAAAGACATAACAATAATGTAATTTTTTAATTGAATTTGAATAAAATCGTTATAAGTCTAAACATGTGAATATTTATACTATTGAACATTACTATTTTGATAACACTTCCCAACAATTTTTTAAATTTAATTAATTAAAATTATTTTCATGATTAATAGTAAATAGGAAAAATTATTCAACTTTCACAAATATCATATTATTTTTTATTTTTTATTTTAAAAATGTTATGTAGCTACTATCGTTTATAAGTTCCTCTCGATGTAAACTTGTATTTTTTTAAAAGGTTCGATGTTATAGAATTTTTAAATATGGTAATTTAAATTTTTAAGAAATTATGATTTTTAAACTTTAAATGTAAAACTTTAAAATAGTTTACAACTAAATTATACAAGGACTTAAAACCATTGTTTGGAATATTAGTTTGTACAGGTAAAAAATCGGTACCAAAATAATAATTACTTATACCTTAAAAAAAGAGAGTATCTATAATTTATTTAATAAATAATAAAATACAAATAAGAATGTGTTAAATAAATTTTATATCAATAGAATTATAGAAAGTGATTATAAATTACATAATTAAATATATTAGTTTAATACAATCATATTAATAATTTTTAATTTGTATATTTTACATTAATAATATATATTTGTTAATATATACGTATGAAAAATATTATAATAAAATCTAAAATATGTTTAAATTTATTTTAATTTATAAGAAATATGTGAAAATAATATTAATAAAAATAAAGAAGTATTTGTTATATCAGATTTATATTATTATAATTTCTTAAGATATGATTAAAGTAAAATAAAAAATTGCATAACATAATATATTGGAAATTTTTTTGTAATTTTAGAAAATTGAAAAATTATTTGAAATAATATCTGGTATTAATTGATACTAACAATATATTGTACTAAAATTAAATTCGATATTCTTAATACTGCTTAAAACAGAAGCATAAAATTAGTTTACTTGTGGAATTTAATAAAGTCATTGTCATCATCACTAAGATCCAGAGACACGGGATCTGGAGAGATCTAATAGTATGCATGTGCAATCGCAGAATTAAATCACATCAAATCTAATAAAAACATAAACAATAAGATTTTATTAATTCAAGAATAAAATTCCGAAGGTGAGTCCTCAACATTTAAATCCTATTATCAACTATTCAATTGAATTCTATACAATGATAAAACTGAAAATAAATAGAAAATACAATCGAAACGGAGGACAGGAGGCAGCGACATCAGGAAACCTCCTGATCTGGGAAGTATGTCGAGTCAACTTCTTCTCCTTTTCTCTCTTCCTTCGTATCTTCCTCAATCTCTCGACGAATTCTCTCTAGGGTTTCTTAAGGTGGTTGATGCAAAAGCTCCCTTCTGCCTCTTTGTCTTGTTCTTTAAATATCCTTTATATTCTGAGCAACCTTAGGTTTTTTCGAAGTTCGAAAAGTCTGACAAATATCTCGAAACTTGACATTTTTTAGTGTCTACGCATCTACCTGACCCAGTCACGATCGTGGGCCACATCCGAGCCTTCTGTCACCATCGTGACATGAAGGCCATGATCGTGGGCCATGTCCTGGACTTCTGTCACAACTGTGGCATAACTCTGGTGCTTCTGTCATGATCGTGGCATGTAGTGTCATGATCGTGGCATGTAGTATCATGATCGTGGGTTGTCGTTTCAACCCGAATGTCTCCAAAACTTCTCCATTATTCGATGTTGACCCTAAAATACTAACAAACATATCGAGGTACTTCAAAAATATAATATTTAAGCTCAAAGACTTGTACTAACCCATAAATCACTAAAAACGTAAATAATTACCAAACTAACACAATTTTAACCTAAACACATACTAAATGATTGAATTAATAGATAAACACATATCAAAATGAGTCCTAAAACATGATGTAAATTACACTTATCAAAGGTGGAAGGGCAAGTTTCATCATATCAGTTGAACTAGTTGCTAGTGCTACCCACAAAAAATCGCATGCCTAACAAAATGATTACATCTATTTTTGTATTGCATAGGGCTAGAAAGGTCAGTTCTATGTTGATTGTCATTTACCAATAAAATCTAATTGATCAGGAATTGTTAAATTTTCTAGGTTAGCATATATGTTAAGCAGCTTTCTAAATATCTTCTTGGATAACTCTTAGAATTCAATTTCTTTTATACGAAATAGCTAATGAATTGCCATGCACCATCATTACAATGTTCATGCTAGGAATGGGGTAATGGTGCCAGGAATGGGGTATGGTATCCAAAATGAAGTTGCTAATAGAGACTCCCAATTTACATGTAAATATTCAGATAATAGCTTTCCATCGTCCCAAGAAGAAATGTCTTCTGATAGTGTTCATGATGAATCAAAACAATCTGCAGTGATGTTTTGAATTATATATAATACATGTATCTATTACGGGAGGAGGTTTAATGCAGGAAGAAGTCGATGAATAGTAACAGGAGTGGGCTGAAGAGGAAAATGTGAGGTAAAAGGCCAACTTCAAACGACATCATTCGTGTAATTGAAGGGTCGAGGAAGCGATAAGTGTAAAAAATTCATTGGTTGGATTGTAATAGCTAGTGTAACGATCAAAATGATTGTAAACAAAAAATAATTAACGAATGAAAATGTTTCTCTCTCTATATCCGTCATCTTCTTTTTCTTTTTAATAACTCTCAACTCCTAAATATCAAAGTTAGGTTACGTTAACAAATATGTCACAAAATAGTATTAGAATTGTAGAAACATTGGAGTCATAGCAGAAGACACATGCTTCCATGATTTGAAAAGAATGGAGGAAGCGATATGAAAAAGGGTTACAAGAATTGAAAGAGTGCATGACCTAAATGATACAACATAATATTCAAAAAAAAAATCAACACTAAGTTGATATGGATAGAAAAGTACCTGAAGTTGGAAGTAGAGGAACTTGTGAAAGCTATCAGTACGATCAAGATAAGAGTTTTTGGTATTCAAGGGGAAGAGGTGACGAATTGGGTGTATAAATGTAAATAGTAGACAAGACACCACCTCAGTTGAAGGTGGGAATGATAACAACATTCTTGGAAGGAGAAACTTTAGCATGACATCAATTATATATGACAAATAGATTAAAGTGAAGGAGACAAGCTGGGAGAAGTATTTATTAGTGTTGGAGAAGAAATTTGGAGAGATCATGCTCGAGGATTCAGTTATGGAGATGAAATGATTAAACCAAGATGAGTTCATCAAAGAATTTTAGGCAAGATTTGATTTATTATCATACAAGTTCGTGATGCTAGAAACTTATCTAGTGAGCTTATTCTTAAAGGGTCTCAAACTAAAATTAAGTACCCTATGAAGATTTTATCCTTAAGAAGCTTACAACAAGCTTATGACTTAGCTAAGAAATACAAAGTTATGACTCAGAGTTGTTTTAGCCATGATAAGAGTGGGGGAAGAGAGTTTGCAGCAGTTACTCGTCATCAGCAAGGCCAAAAACTACTAGCAGGAATGTTACTTAAACCAATAAAGGGTATTAGTGTAAAAGGCAATGAACAAAGACAGATAAGGACAACTAACAGCAGAAAATTGGATGAAAAGAGAGATAAAAGTCTTTCTTCTGGTGTGAGGAAAAATACAACCTAGAGTATAAAGTGCAAGAAGAGGATGATGAATATGCATGTGATGGAGGAAGGAGGAGAGGAGCAAGAAGAAGAACTACTCTAAGAATTGGAACAGCCTATGATATTTTTATAAGCCATGGCAAGTACCCATTTTTTGAAATTCTAAGAAATGGGAGGAAAACTAAATGCACATAATAATGGATGGAGGAAGTTCACACAACTTTGTAGATGAAATTTTAGTGAATGAGGATCAAGGAGAAATTGAAGAGATACAACCAGTGGTGACATTAGTAGGAGGAGGGTTACAGATTACATGTCATAGGAGGAGTGAAGGTTTAAATGAGTTATAAATGGTCAAGAATTTAGTATGTGGAAGGAATGACACGATATTTGGAGTTTAATAGCTGTCAACCTTAAATAACATTATTTGCAAATACAACAAAGGAATAATGATGCTTGATTGGAAAGGACAAAAGATTGAATTATGAAGTGGAATGAGTGAGAGAGTACAAGAAGTGAAAGGTGAGCATATGGAGAAAGGCTTAAAGTGAGAAGGAGTAGTATGTTATGAACAAATGAGTGAGCTGGAGTAAATAGTAACAAAGCACTAAGATGTATTTCAACAACCAAATGGTTTACCTACATTAAGGTTCCATGATCATAAGATCTCTTTGAAGGAAGGAGTTGATGCGATAAACTTGAGACCATATAGATATGCAGGAGTTCATAAATAGGTGGTAAAAAGAATTAGTAGAAGAAATGTTGCAACAAGACTTAATTAAGGAGAGTGTAAGCTTCTTTGCTTCTCTCGTGATATTAGTCAAAAAGAAGGAAGGAACTTGGAGGTATTATGTGGATTATTAAGCATTAAATATAAGTTTCCTATACTTTTGATTGATAAATTGTTAGATGATTTGTATAGGATTGAATATTTCTCTAAACTTGATATAAGAGCATGTTATCATCAAATTAGAATGGATTCAAATGATGTTTAGAACTCATCAAGAACATTATAAATTCTTACTAATTCCATTTGCATTAACCAATGCTCTAACAACTTTTCAAAACTTGATGAATTCAATTTTTAAGAATACTTGAGGAAGTATATGTTGATGTTTTATGATGATATATTTTTATATAATAGGGATTGGGGACATGCGGTACGTCTAAGAGAGATTCTACAGGAGTTAAGTTTAATAATTATATAATAAAAAATGAACTTTTCTTGCCAAAGAAGTAGAATATCTAGGATATGTCATTAGTGTCCAAGGGAGTGGTTATGAACATTTAAGCTATTAAAGAGTGGCCTCCACTATAACCACTGAGGCATCTTTGAGGATTTTCGGGGTTAACAATGTATTATAAGAGATTTATTAAAAGATATGGACAAATTAATAAATCACTCACTTAATTGTTGCATAAGCATGCTTCAGTTTGGTCACCGCAAGCTACGTAAGCTTTTAATCAACTTAAGGAAGCTTTAATACAAGCTCATGTTCTTGCACGTCTAAGATTATAACACACCTATGGTGATTGAAGCATGTGCGTATAGAGAGAAAATTAGAGCAATTCTTATGGTAGTGGTAGTACTAGTAATAATAATAGTACTAGTAGTAGTAGTGGTGGTGGTGGTAGTAGTGATAGCGGTAATCGTAGTAGTGGTAATTGTAGTAGTAGTGGGTAGTAGTAATAATAGTAATAATAATAGTGGTCGTAATCATAGTCATAATATTCGTATTGATAGTGGTGGTGGTGGTGATCGTGGTAGTGGTTATGGTTGTAGTTGTGGTTGTGGTTGTGGTTGTAGTAGTTGTAGTAGTAATAGTAGTAATAGTAGCTGTAATGGTAGTGGTAGTAGTGGTGGTGGTGGTAGTAGTGGTAGTAGTGATAGTAATAATAGTAGTAGTGATAGTAGTAATGGTAGTGGTAGTGGTAGTGATAATAGTAGTGGTTGTGATAGTGGTAGTGGTAGTGATAGCAGTAGTAATTGTTGTAATAGTAGTTGTAGTATTCGTAGTAGTGGTAGTAGTAGTGGTAGTGGTAGTGGTAGTGGTAGTGGTAGTAATAGTGGTGGTAGTAGTAGTAGTAGTAGTCATAGTATCTTGTAAGTCTGATGAGAGTAAAGGGATTCCTAATTTTAGTCGAGTATTAAATTTGATTTTTTCATATGCTAAATTTCCGTTCATCATTCCTATAACTTAGTTATTTAAATTGGTCATACGTTCGTCTAAAATAGCCATTCTAATAGGGGAATCTATTCCTCCTTGAAAGGTTGATTTAAGTAAGATTTGAATAGTTGAAAAATGAATATATCTTATCTTTTTCTGTTTATTTTCTGGTAATTGTTGTAATTGTCGACTAATTTGATCCTAGTCTATTAAACTAATCCTAATGTGTCCATTACATTGATCTATTCGGACTGGTGTTTCATATATCATTTTATCAAAATAAATAATATTTTGTCTATTGAAGAATTTTTTTATTACAGATTTATGTATATCTTGTCCTGGTTTTAAGTCTAGTTGAGCTTTTGCTATTCGTTTTTGTTTTTGTTTATCCTGTGATAATAATGTAGAAACTTGAAAACTACCTATTGATTATGTTAATTCTAATGTATCGACATCTAAAATGGTAGAATCTTTTTGTGTTATAGAGGTCATTGATGATAAACTTGATGAGAGCTCTGAATATCTTCAAGAGTAATTAAAAGATTGGTATATAATTGATATAATTGGCGAACTATTGCTAAATGTTCTTCATATGGTCGTCTACCTAATCTATTTATTCCAACAAATATAAGATAATTTATTCGTGTTTCATTATATTGTATATGATCAGAGTAACTTGCTATTTGACTTTGTATATATTGTATTTGATTGTCTATATCTTCACAAATAGGACAGGTCATTCAAAATAATCAAAATGAACTATTTCATATACGACATCTAAATTAAGTTGGAAAATACGTCTCCATAGTTGATCTAGACAAATAATAATATAATGCATACTAATATGAAAATGAAATAAAAGCTCATCATCTGGAATATAACATAAACTTAAAAATATGAATAATAAAGCAGGCTGAATATAAAGAAATATTAATGCATAAAAGAATAATTGATAAATAAGATATGATAAACAATAGGAGAAGAAATAATGAAATAATGAAATGATGAATGTAATGTCAAGATTAAATAATGAGTAGTTGAATTTGTTCTTGAACTTCTAAACGATCGTTTTTAACTGAATTATAGATATAAAGTGCTTGATCTAACCATATGCGTGCTTCAGTTAATAGTTGTGAATTTTGATGTTCCTTTGCTAAGTCTATCAGATCTTTATATTTCTAAATATTTTGTAAATATTCTTCTTCTATGTCTTGATAGGTACGAATTAATTGTCTTAGATGTCTCCTATATTCAAAATACATAATTTATTAAGCAGTCAAATGTTGCATCTAAGATACATAATATTTTCTAATAATATACAATTCTTTGAGATGTTATTGGAGTAAACTAATCAGTTCTTCTGTTTCCTTCATGAGTTTTAAAGCTGTAGCTTTAATATCTTGAGCTTGCTTGTAAAGAGGATGATTGTCTGAGAGTTTATGAAGAGGATTTATATATGTTGCAGGAGCAGTCTTATTGCGTGTAATATAAGTGCTTTTCATTGCTTCTAATTCAGCTTCTCTTTCATATGTATCTCTAATCCGTTGAGAGAGATCATGCTTGAATACAAAATAAGAATATGCCATGCTTACTATGATAATAGATGAGTAATAGAATGATTAGTAAAATAATGATGATAAAAAGTAATGATGGCGATAACATACTTTAATAAACACTGTAATGCACATACCTGTTTCGTTTTCACTTGATACCAATATCAGGTGAACTGCGAGAGAGAAACGATGGGCAAACTGAGTGTTTATTTGATATATTATCTAGTTCTGTCGAGAATGGCTTACATACTTGCTATATATAGATGAGAAAAAGACTAAAGGCCAAACAAGCGGCCGACACGTCTGACATAAAGAAAAAGCTAAAGTAAAAGCAAAAAGTTGAAAGATGCTAAAACAAAAGAAAAAGACACATATTTACAGCTGGGGTGGCCCTTTGGGACCTACATCTTTATCAGTAGTGCTTGTAGTCTTGTGCCGAAGAATAACTTTACTCGCCTTCAATGATAATTAAGCTATCTTCAGTGTCGTCTTGTGCTTTTTGTGCTGATGATGGACAGTGAGCACAATGATGCTCTAGATAATCCTGTAACTACTTACAGATGGCATATTTCCATGCGTTGCTTGCATTATCAAAAAATTCATCAAGTTTTTTGAATGGTTGTTTGAATCTTTGAACTAATTGAAGAGCTTCTGGTTGTATTGGAGTCTTGTATGCTGAAGTCATCAAAATCTGGGGTCCTTTGTAGTTGATCTTTAATAATGATTCATTATTAATCCTTGTGCACTGATGATAAACACCTTCAAGACAGTTGAGATTGAGCTTGTTGATAGTATCCCAATGAAATTCGTATCTTGGTGGGTCATCTACTGGTGGATATAGTAAATTACTAACTCCAATTTGGAGATAAGCAATCCTTGGTACTTTGATTTTAGCAATAGTTGCTTTGTCTGCTTCGGCTTCTTAAAAAATGGGATAGCTACTATAGATCTTGATATAAATCTCTCGATCCTTCGCAAATCTATCCTTGTAATTTTTAATAGCATGTGTTAATCCAAGAGGGAATTCTGATAAAATTTGAAGATTCTGCACGTAGATTGTATCAATGAGTCCACTCTGGAATAATAGATATGTAGTCAAAGGTTCTGCTCTAGGAAAAATGATAGCTTTTAGTCCATTTTTTCCTCTGTTCTGTGGGTAATACTAGAATTGTTTCATTTCTGGAGTCCATTCATTTAATGCTTGAAAACATTCAATGAACATTTCTGAAGTGAGAATACGTGCTTCCACATATAGAATCGAATGAATTCTTTCCATATCTATAGCCTTACCAAGAGAGACCATATTTGGTGGTGTAGGAGAGGGCGTAGTCAAAATAGTTTTGTATTATGGTTTCAAAGGAGTAGTCTGAAATTCCTTAAGGGATTTTTCTGCTTCTGCCTTCGAATTGAAACTTTTATGGACTATTCAACTTTTTCCATTAATATAAAGAGCTGCTTTATGCCATTGATCATAAATCCCTGCCATGGGACCATTGTAGATAACATAATGCTTGTTTTCTTGATGATCAACTTGCTTCTGAGAACTTGATAGAGGTGGAGGTGTAGAAGGTTTTTGTGGTGAAATAGCTGATGAAGGTGGTATATTTTGAGGAAGGGTAGATGCTGGTTTTTCAGAGGTAGAGTCTTGTTCTTTGAGTAAAGAAATAGTGGTTTTGAGTCTATTGATTTCTTTGGTGACGGTTCCTATTTTTTGTTGTAGTTCTATGAGTTCTGCTTCCTTTAATAATAGTGCATCTTCTAATTGTTTTAAGACTTCTTCCATTCCCTGGTGAGAATATCTGCAAGAAAATTGTTA
>JANZXP010094720.1:0-21750 GCA_027576715.1 Erythroxylum flavicans
TTACAAAAAGTAACTGGAAGAAAATTAAGTTATAAGTAAATACACTTGCTTTCTAGGGCACTATATTTACATAACTCCAACATATAAATCATGGAAGTTGTTCAATGGTTGAATGAAAAGAAAGCAAAATTTTAATCTTATAAAATGCTAAGATTTTGCCTAAGCCCTTTATCATAAAATTTGTAAAACAGGTAAGTTATGGATGTACTTGGCAGGTTTTGTAAAACAAGGTTCTACTACTTAAATTTAAATTTCAGCTATTGAATTGTTATTGATGAGATAATTCCAGACATTTATGGTCGAAGGAGTTTAATAATTGAGATTTTATTGGAAGGGTTCCATAATTGAATGTGAATCTGAAAGAAATATGTGTACTCAACGAAATGTTGAATGTCGGACTTAGATTTGATGAATATGTGAAAATGACTATGTGTAACAAATGAAAGTAATTGATTGCATATAATGAGAAATGATGCATTTCATCGTATTGATTTGCATAATCAGATAAAGGAGTTGTGACTATAGTGACTAGTGAAAAAGATCTTAAAGCTTAGAAATGCGCATAAAAAGCCACCAGCTTAGTATTATAATGAGCCTGATATCCACCATAGGTACGGGATAGTTATTAATGAGCTCGATATCCACCACAAATACGAGACAATAAAAAGGTGCTTGGTCACAACAAAGTAACAATGAAAATGGAGTCACACGTGAAATTGCATATATAATTGGATATGTATAAAAATGAATGATTGAAATGAATTGTTTGGACTGTTCTAAATTAGAAATGTGAAATAGTGTATACAAATTGTATTTGTAAAGCATGATGAAATTTGAAATGATGTGCAATATTTGATTATATGATCTATTTGTGAATTGAAATGTGAATTGTCTTTGTGTTTGATATGAGTGAGCACATCGAGGATAGTTCACTCACTGAGTTTGTAAAACTCATCAAAATTACAAATGTTGATTTTCAAGTTCGAGGGAGACGTAGTTCCTAAGGCAGACTAGTAGAAGTCTAGTACTCTTGATTTTGGACTCAAGAATGGCTCAAAGGTCGATAAGCTAATATTGAGGAGTTTAGATAGAGTATTTTTGTTTAGTCCTCATTTCATGTAGAATATGTTGTAGAGTAGAAAACTCTTATATTTTTTGATACTGTATATATGGTTTATGTAGTGAAATGCAACAGTGTAACTATGTTTTATAAATGGAATGAGGAGTTGATCTTTTGATTAATTATGTTATTTATGATGCCATATAAGTGTATATGATTGCTCTAAAATGCCACTTGCATAGGGTATATTCCTGAATGTCCTCGAGATGTCAGGAATATGCCATATAGAGGTGGGGTGTTACATGGATCCCCAAAAGATTGAAATTGTTACTAATTGGAGACCTCCCACCACTGTGATGGAAGTTAGGAGTTTTCTTGGAGTGGTAGGCTATTATAGGAAATTAGTTGAAGGATTTTCCATAATAGCAAGTCCACTGACCAAATTGACACAAAAAGAGGAGAAGTTTGGATGGTCAGATGTTTGTCAATGAAGTTTTGATGAATTCAAAGAAAGGTTGACAACAGCTCTTGTACTCACATTACCAACGGGGACTGATAGATTTGTAGTGTATAGTGATGCCTTGAGACAGTGATTAGGGTGTGTACTTATGCAAAAAGGTTATAGCCTATGCCTCTAGGCAATTGAAGAAGCATAAATAGAACTATCCCACCCATGATTTAGAATTGGCAGCAGTAGTTTTTGCATTAAGAATATGAAGGCATTATTTGTATGGTGTTCCTTGTAAGCTTTTCACGGATCACATGAGTCTGCAATATTTGTTTACTCAGAAGGAATTGAACATGAGGCAGAGGTGGTGGTTAGAGTTTATAAAAGATTATGACTATACGGTAAAGTATCATCTTGGAAACGCTAATGTAGTGCCAGATGCCTTAAGTAGGAGACCTACCAATTTGATAGTACAACTAAAGACGATATATCTTCCACTTCTTGTGGAAATAAGGACTCTAGGAATGAAATTGGATATGATAGATTCAGCAGCATTAATTGCTACCTTTCACGTTCATCCTATCTTGGTAGATCAGATTAGAGAGAGACAAAAACAAGATCCATAGTTGATGAAATTGAAGACAGAAGTTAAGACTAGGGAGAGAATGGATCTTACTATCAAAGAAGATGGTACAATGGTTAGGGGAAACATGTATGTCGGATGTAGAAGAATTAAAGAAAGAGATCTTAGAGGAAGCTCATTCCTTAACTTTCTGGGTAGCAAAAAAATGTACCACACTCTCAAAGAACACTATTGATCGAAAGGGATGAAAAAGGAAATAGCATAGTTCGTTTCTAAGTGTCTAACCTATTAGAAAGTAAAAGCAGAACATCAGAAGCCTGTGGGATTAATTTCATGGAAGTGGAAGAAGATTACTATGGATTTTGTTGTAGGACTTCCACAAAGTCAGAAAGGGCATGATGCTACAATGGTGATAGTGGACAGGTTAACAAAGTCTGCATATTTCCTTCTAATTAAGAATGATTATCCTTTAAACAAGTTAGCCCAGCTGTATATGGATGAGATAGTAAGACTCCATGGTATGCCAATTTTTATTATTTCAGACCGTGACCGTAGATTTACATCAAGATTTTGGCCCAACCTATAAAAAGCTTTAAGTACACGTTTGAAGTTTAGCACTGCCTTTTACTCTCAGACGGATGGTCAGTTAGCGAGAACGATTTAGACACTTAAGGATATGCTTAGATCCTGTGTCATGGAATTCAAGGGGAGTTGGGACATATACCTACCACTGATAGAGTTTTCCTATAATAACAGTTATCAGGCAAACATTGGCATAGCCCCTTATGAGGTGCTTTATGGAAGAAAATGCATAACTCTAGTATGTTAGGATGAGGTAGGTGAAAGGAAACCGATAGGTCCTAAACTTATGCAGGTAACAATAGATAAAGTTCAAATTATTCGGGACAGATTAAAGATAGCTCAGGATAGAAAGAAAAGCTATGTGGATAATCGCCGTAGGGATCTTGCATTTGAACTTAGAGATAAGGTATTTCTTAAGATTTCCCTTTGGAAAGGCATATTGAGATTTGGGAAACATGATAAATTAAGTCTGCATTACATGGATCGTATGAAGTTATGAAAAGGATTGGATCAGTGGCATATTGATTAAAGTTACCAGATGAACTTGCAAGGATTCACAATGTCTTCCAAGTGTCTATGCTTCACAAATATTTAGCTGATCCATCTCATTTAATCATCGAGCAACCATTGAATTTAAAGGAAGATTTGACTTTCGAAGAAGAACCGGTGTAAATTTTTGACCGCAGAGACCAGTTTCTACGTAATAAGATTATTCCTTTAGTTAAAGTGTTCTGGAGAAATCATGCAGTAGAAGAAGCTACATGGGAGCCTGAGCACCAAATGCGTGGGTTATATCCCCATTTATTTTGAACATGTCATTGTATGTTTGGTTAAATTTTGAGGACGAAATTTTTTGTAAGGAGGGGTGATTATAAAACCCCAAACTTTTCTTTTCACGTGTCTATAAAATTTCATTTCGAATGAATGATGTTTTTGGGCTAATGTAAATTTTATTTTCACTAAAAGGTGAATTAGGAACCCAACCTTGAATGACAAGTAATAAAGTCAAAACGATAGTCAAAAAATATTAGAGTTGACTAGTATGGAAATGGGTCAAAAATAAATTCAATCAAATGGATTTATGATAGATCAAGATTGAACTTGGTTTAAATTATTGTGGAGTAAATTTAAAGCATTCTTGGGTTAAAACATAAGGACATAAGGATCAGTCATAGTTATGGATATTTAAAGTAAATTGATCCAACTTATATGTTGATATATTTAGGTGTAACATGTTATTAAGTGGATATGAAATTTCTATCGAAATTGGATAGATTTTTCTTAAGCCATTTAATTATTTTGGCCAAGAAATAATACATGTACATGTCAATGAACCTTAAGTGGCAGTTGTCATATACATGAAGAAGTTCTTATTATTTCGGAACAAGAATTCATAAAAACCTTATTCTGTCACATTTATGAAGGAGTAGATGTAAGGGACATAAAATTTGTTACAAGTAAGGCCAATATATGGTGTGGATGTGTGACATTTTAGTGTGACAAAATCAAAGCAACTTGTTATATATGGGAGATAAGAATTGTTGTGGATGATACAACAAGTTAGTGGCTTAATTAAATAAAGATGGTGAGAATTAAAGTAGTGGAAAGCTTTTGGAAGTAAACTTTGCAACATGTGGACAGCCCTCTTCAATGTGTAACATGTACCAAAATGATGGAGGAGCTGCTCCACCTTTATTCCACTAAAGTTTCAGCTCTCCTTTGAACCAGAATTATTGAAGAATAATTGCAGCTACTCCCTTCACACATAGGTCTTCCAAGTTACTACCTTTAGGAAATAAATTTAGCATGGTGTTTAAGCTAGAAACTGTAGACATCTTCATCAACGTCAGTTGTGTTCAAAAAAAGAATGGACAGCATACTACCATCTGATTTTAGGTACGTTAAACCACTCTTTTTCATCCTCTTTAGCTAGTCACGTGAATGCTTAAACTAGAAACATGAATTTCCTTATGAATTGCGTGAATGGTTGAGTATGATTTGAAGAAAGTGGTAAGTTTTCCTAACTATGTTTAGTGAAATTCTGTATTAGGAATCTCAGTTTCCTTAAATAGTTCAAGTGTTTTGGCCATAACTTAGTCTACAGAACTCCAAATTGGGTGATTCTAATTGTAAATGAAACCTAAGACATAGTACTAAAAATATCTAGAAGAGACTATTAAAAAAATCTAGAATAGACCTAGACCTAGACCTAGACCTAATTCTAACTGAATGATATTGAAAATTGAGATTGATTATAGTAACCTGATACTATCCCTATCTTAAAGTAACTTGTGATTTTTGTTACATGTTCCATAATTTAGAAGTTGAAATGGCATTATTTTTGATGATATGAAAACTAGATACATAAGGGAACAAATGTCTAGAAGACTTCAAAACCTAATTGGAACGTTTAATGTGTGAACATTAAGGAACAAATGGAGGCATGGTTAAATGAAGAGAAAAACAACATAGTAAATGGAGAGGAAAACAGCATGTATACCCATATCTTATGTATGTTATTTAACGGGTATTAATTAGCAGAATGTAGATGCTATATATATGGCTTAATAGTTGTTCAATGGCAGCTTGTATGTTGTATATAGTTCAATGGTTCAACGTAAGGAAAACAGTAGGTATATACTATGTACATTATTTAAATGGAAAGAAGATAGCATTTATAAATCATGGAAGTTGTTCAATGGTTGAATGAAAAGAAAGAAAAATTTTAATACTACAAAATGCTAAGATTTGGCTAAGCCCTTCGTCATAAAATATGTAAAACAAGGTAGTAAGTTATGGATGTACTTGGCAGGTTTTAGGAACCCTTCAGGGGTCTCCCTCGGAGCTGAGTAAGACAATAAAGTTTTTTCATCACCGTAGACTCGAGACTAATAAAGTAAAAGCACCAAAAACGTAAGGGTGGTTTATGATAAACAAAAAATAGTGAGTGTGTATTTAAATTGATATGTTAAGATGGTTTTTACCTTACTATGAAATGTATGTTTATAAATAATTCCATTAGTGCTACTACTTGAATTTAAATGTTAATCTTCATGAGATTTACATATGCTTTGATTTAGCATTGAATTGAGTTTTGAATGCACTTGGAAGCTAATGAGATGTACACACGCTTTGAATTGGCATTGGATTGGAATTTGCATATGCTTTGAATTGGCATAGAAATGGATTTTGAATATGTTTTGAATTGGTATTGAAACTAGGCACGCTTTTGTATTAATTATGATTTAGCCTATAGTATGATGTAATTCTTTATACATACGATTATATCGATCAGAGTACGTCCTAATGTGTATGAGGATGTTTGGAGGGCGTCTGTCACTAACATGGGTGGTGTTGTGTCTGTCAGTATGTCTTATGAGTCGCCCTCTGCACGTGTGGAGTATATATTGTGCTAGCATTGTTATGGGTAAGCGATGCAGAACCAGCTCTGTAACCGCTGATTTACATGTAATGCTAGCATCATTATAGGTAAGCGATGAAGAATCAGCTTCATAATAATCGGTATATAGAGGTTAACCCGGCACGCGTAAGCTATGCAAAACCAGCTTCATGGCCTTAAACCTAAGGGTACCATATGGCAAAGAAAATTAGTGATTGCTATCGTTGTATAATTTACGAGAAAAGTGGAACTTGATCTCAGAAAAATTTATATATTTTGTTTTACATATGCATTAATCTTATAAAAAGAAAATAATGTGTTTTGTAAGAACATTGGTTATTACTTGAAAAGAAAAGAAATTGTTTTCTTTTATGGAGGTTAATATTTATGTAGATGTTTTTATTTGAAACCAATAATACTCACTGAGCTCGTTTAACTCACCTTTTAATTTCTGTTTTTAAATAAAACCTCCCAGGTGCACACTTAGGGGCTTCAGTAATAGGGACTCCACTTTGCGAGTAGTCAACTTCATCAAGTGTTGTTGTGTAGGCATTTTTGCCTTGTACATATTTTTAGAACTGTTGCATATCTTTGAACATGTTTTGGAAAGTACATTTGTATAAAGAATGGATGTTTCTAAAGGTTTTTTAACGGAATGCATGACTTTGTTTTAGCTTTTCAAAGTTTATTGATGTAACTATTTGAGACTATATGTGAGTGGATTTGACGTCCACAATTTGGAGTTGAGAAATTGATGTGATAATAAAAGTGTTTTGAACTTTTACAGGGACTTTGAAATTTTTGGGATGTCAAAATATAATCGTTGTGCTACCGAAATTTTTTAATAAATTGAAAAAAGAACTTCATTGTTTACATTTCTTATTATGAATTGAAGCATTTCCTTAACAAGGGTAATAGGCTTAGCTTCACAAGAACTTTTAAGCCGACTTGGATATTGACTGGAGAGCCACTGTGGAGTGTTAGGCAGCTCGCCTAGTTATTATAGGATAGGGGCCTGCTAGAACTAAACACTAGTTTCTTAATTTCAAGTAATAAGTTTTATTTAAGTAACTGATTAACTAAAATTAATAAGAAATCAAATTAAATCAACTAAATATAAAAGTGAGAAGGTCAAGATTACCAAACTCCGATTTAAAAGAAAGATCTCATCTAATTGTGACATTGATCATTGGTTCAAAAAGAATATTTTCATGATTTAAAAAGTTAGTCTGAAACATATTAGGATAGTTATAATAAGTCTCAAATTTTACTAAATTAATTGGTTCAAAACTAGCTTCCAAACCAAAACTTATCATCCATTGACTGGGTGTGATAGCGTTCCGTATCAAATAAATGATAGCAATAAGCTTCGTGAAAAAGACTAAACCTTAAATTAAATAATCGAAACAGCTACAACTATTCAATTTAGTTTTCTTGTTTATCATAAGTTAAATATGGAAATTCATAAATAACCTATTTGCTACTTGTATCAATCCTTCATGATAATTACAAATCATTGAATTCCTAGATAGCAATAGAATAATCAATATTAAATTAAATTATCTTATTAATCAAATATTAATCATTCATGAAATATGAGAACTCAAATCAAGAAATACTTGAATTAAAACATGAATAAAAGTTAAGAACACAAAACCTCACAAGGTTATAACTAGAATATCGAATCCCCTTGAATCAGAACGATGAGTTTAGCCATACATGGCTTTTACTCCAATAACAAAAATAGAAGAAAGATAAAGAATTGAAAAAAAACGTAAGAATCAAGAACCTCTTTCTGCTTTGAGGAGCGTCCCTTTTATTTTCTAATCTGATCCTAATTTAAATCTAACTTATAAAGATGTCTATCTAAAATAAATTCAAATTCCTATATGATAAGGATAAGGCAAAGTCTTTCAATTAAACTCCAACTCTTTAAGTGATCAATTTTATCCACTTCATCCAAAATTTTGTAATTATCACCAATAATGTCCCGATTTGATGCAATCTATACTCTTCATCTCCTAAAACAAATCAAACATTAATTTTAACATTTAAGCACAAAAATAAATTTAAAAAAGGAGATAATATCAAATAATATGTTAAGATGAGATCTTATCAGTACTAGTGAAAAGGTTTCATAAAAATCAATTTCCTTTTTTTGTAACATTTAGCTACTATCCTTGCTTTATACGTGTGTATATTGCTATCTATATAAGTTTTTCTCTTTGCTTCCTACAGGTACAATACCATTAAGAGCATTTGCCAAATTCTATACTTGGTTAGCATACATGGATGTTATTTTAGATCTTATGGCTTTATGTCATTTTAAAAAATCAATGTCTGACATTTCTTCTTCAAAAGTAGTAACCTCATCATCTATGAGCAATACATTGTCTTTCCCTTTATTAATATATAAATATGTTCTAATTGGGAGATGACATATCCTACTAGTGTGTCATGGACTTTGTGTCTCTTGAACCCTTTGTTGTATAGTATATCTATCGACTTGAGGTTCCTGTTGCATAAGGTTATGAATTTGTAGCTCTCGAACTTCTCTATGTTTTATCTCACTCCTACTACATTCCCTTAAGAATAAATTCTCTTTTTAGGAATGTATCATATCACCTTTTGCTCAAAAGGATGGTAAATTGATATCTAAAACTCTCTTTCAGATACCTCACAAATTTGTAATTATCTTATTTAGTTTAAAGTTCATCAGATGTTGCACGCTTAACATAAACATCACATCCCCATATCTTTAGGAGTGATAACTTAGGTCTACTATCATTCTATATGTCACATGGTGTCTTACCAATTGATTTGTATGGAACTATATTTAGAAGGTAAGTAGCAATAACAAAGGCATATCCCTAAAAGGATACGAAAGGAATACATGACTTATTATATAATATACCATATTTAATAGAGTATGATTTCTCATCTATGACACTCCATTTTGTTGTGGATTTGATTTCTCATCTATGACACTCAATTTTGTTGTGGATTTCCAATAGGAGTCCATTGTAAGAGAATCTTATTCTCTCTTAAGTAACTAAGAAACTCATAGTCTAAGTACTCACCAACTGAACAAGATCTAAGTGTTTTAATACTTTTGCTAGTTTATTTTTGGATCTGAAGTATAAATTCTTTAAACTTTTCAATGATTTAGAATTTAGTTTCATTAAGTACACATAACCATATCTTAAATGATCATCTAAATAATATAATAAAATCTGAGTCTTAAACGCTAGTGCAAGTGGATATAGTTCCATATACATCTAATATATAAGCTTTAGTTACTTATTAACATGCTCTCTCTTTCCACTAAATGATATTTTGGCCATTTTTCCAGTAAACAAGATTCGTAAGTTTCATATGATTTATAATCAAAAGGATCCAAATATCCTTCCTGATGTAACTTTGTGATTCTAGTTTTGTTGAGATGACTTAACCTACAATTCCATAAATAAGATGGATTTTGGTCATTTAACTTTCTTTTCTTATTATTTATGTTAAGGAACAGCTTTTTAAGATCTAATTTATACAAATCATTTGTAATCTAGATCTATAATAAACATCAACTTTATAAAATGAACAAATTTTATCCGTAATAATCAAGAAAAATCCATTCAAATATAAATAAGAAATAGAAATGATGTTTATAGTAAAAATTGGAGCATAATAACAATTATCTAGTTCTCATTCAGCAAGTTCCAACAACTAATGTGACAACTTTTGTTCTTTATCAATAATCTACAACTTGTTAACATGTGCATCTTATATCAAATATTAGAACTACATCCAGTATCTAATACCTAAAAATATGGAACAAAAGTAGAAAGATTAATCTTAATCATAAACATGCATGAATATACAGTTATATTAAACTTCTTATCTACCATGCTAGCAAGATAAGCTTTGCAATTGCTCCTCCGATGTCCATCGATTCCATAATGAAAACATATGCCCTTATCATTGTTTTTCTTCTTAACACCACCTTTTAGCCTTTCTACTATAAGAGAAGCCTTCTATTTCTTGTTATTACTCTTTTCAAAACTTTTTCTCACTCTTGGAAGAATCCACATTAAGAATAGGACTAGGTTACTTCTTAAGGCACCCCTCTACAGTCTTGAGCATATTTAGCGATTTAAGAAAGTTATCTACCTAATTTAAATTTAGTTGGTTTGTTTAGGCTACCAATTCTTTAGGTGTCATTGTTTTCTAGGCGACTATCGCCCTAGTAGCTCCATCACTAGTGATCATATCTGCTATTGGTAGAAGCTCAACATAAGCGATGCCTAGCATATCCTGCCACTGATTTAGACTAAATATAATTGCACATATAAATTAACATCTCCAAAAAATGTAATAAACTTATAAACTAAGCTATGACATGCTTCAATGTTTTTTCATAAACCACAATCAAAATTCTAGAACAATATTCAGATTTTACACTAATTTGAGCATGCAATTTTATTTTCAAACATAAAATAAGGTATGGCAATTTCCAGGTTTTTAGAAGTAGAAAACTAGAAAAAAAGCCAGCTGATTTTATGCTTTCAGAAGCAATGAATAAACATGGCTAGATTTTTATAAAACCTAATTAAAAAGGTGGGTTTTTTAGAAGCATATTTAACTTTCTAGAAAAACTAATTTGAAGGAATCAACTAGATTAAAAACAAAAGCCCTAATTGATATTTCTAAGCCTTAATTTTTATCAAATCAATAACAAGCAAGCAATTTAATTAAGTTGAACAATTAAAAGAAGCTCTGATATCACTATTAGAAAACTAACCATAATTTAATCATGGGTGTAGCAAAAAAGTAAAATTTTGTAGTTTCTCAATCAAATCTCAATAATTAAATAATTTGAACACATAAATCATAAAATCTAATTGAATTGTACCTTATTTGAATTCCTACAAGAACTTTTTTTACAAGGTGTCAATCACGAGCTGTTTAAAAATTCATCCTTTAATAGTATCTATAAAATAAAGAAGAACTCAATGTTTGCGATGGAAAAATAAGAGTGATAGCTCCATTATACTTATTTCCTATTAAAAAAAGTACTATGGTTTTTTATTTCTCAATTAAACTAAATCTTCTAATTATAAATAAAGTCAAACTATAATTATAATTACAATTTAATTTTAATAAAATCAAATATCTTATATTTGATCCCTAAAGTTTCTTAAACTTTATAATAAAGTCCAATTTAGTTAAATTCATTTTTCTCTTATTAACTACTCTTTATATATGACCCATTAGGTTCCTAATATGTTAGTAATGATTATAAATTATAATTTTAATTCATAATTAGAATTATACAAATTAAAACTCCTTTTAGTTTATCTTTAATTCTTCATTAAACAATTTATAATCATCAATCAAGATTAACATTTAGCAATATATCATAACTACCCAAATATTAGGAATATCAAAGTGGTTTCACTCAACCTATCTATGTATGGCTATTATGTATAATTATTTCTTTTGTCGTCTAATGTTCCATATAGAGTATGAATATAGTGTCTACTCGTATAAATCCAATCATGTTCATTCTTGTTAGATAGTAATTAATTTATAATTGATATTTGAAAATAATTTTCAAATTTCAATTCATTTTGGACAGATAATTCCTTAAATCATTAATATTTGAGAACGCTAGAACATTCTCTCTAATTATTTTAGGCTGATGAATACTTTGTTGACCAATCAATTATCTCCATATGGCTTATGTTGTACCTAAGTAATACCATTTGAGTTGTCTTAATTAGAATAGGTCATAATAACATCAAAACATAATAATTCACACAAGAGATACTTTTGGTAAACTTCAAGTTTAAAGATTAATTATACAACCATCATAACAAGGAAATCCATAAATATAAAGGTGTATTACATTTGGGATCCACATAATCAAGTTAGTTCAGTGAACTTATTCTTTAATAAGCTGACACATATTTATTTAAGTTTCAATATTCTTTAATTTATAAGATCAATCACTTTCTTCACTAAAAAAAACATAACATGCGCTAGTTTTACTGTTTTATCTATATCCGTCTTAATGGAATCACAACTAGGAACAATTTAGGAATAATATATAAATACAAATTGACCTCGTCGTTACTTTGATGTGTGGGTAGTGATGAAATTGATCAAATCCTAAAAGATTTTCATGAAGGAGTTTGTGCCATATAACCTAAAAAGCATTTAAAAAAATAAGCCACCAATATGACTATATGATATGGTTACTCCTTATCCCTTCTTTATATGGGGAACAATGCTACTAGTCTTGGATAGTAATCGATTCATTTTAGTGGCTACAGATTACTTTATAAATTGATTAAAGTAGTCTTTTATTCTCATGTCACCTAATGAGTGTTTAAACTTAAATATTAAATCAATTAAAAAGTTGTGTGAATAAGTCAAGATTTAACACTTAAATTCATCTTCCTACTATCTACAAATGAATGGAGAATTCAAATATGCAAACAAAAATATCAAAAATATCATCAAAAAGATGGTGGTTACTTATCGACATTGGCATGACATGCTTCCATAATTGTATCAAGCTTATTAGACAATAAAAAGAACTTTATCAAGGACAACACTTTACCAAGTAGCATATAGAAATGAATTAGTAAAGTAGAGGTATCCTCATCAAGACACAATTCAAGAAGTTGAATAAGAAAAAATATTTTATGAGTAGTTAAACTTAATTAAAGGAAAGATATTGTTAACAATTTTCTATGGTATATGATGGGAAAGATTAACCCCATTATATGACAATAAGGCAAAACATGAACATTCTTGCCATGAGATTTTATAAAAGAGATCCTCCCCATATAGAAAAATTAGAGAGGCAAATGGGCTAATAATTATGAAGGCGCCTATATCTTGGACAAAGTTTTCTTTAGTGGTGCATGAATTTTAATTATTGAGGATGGAAAGTATTGTAAACTAGTAAACTAGTAAGTTTTAACATTGTCAAAAAATATTTTTGTTAAGTTCTTTAGATTGATACTAAAAAAAGATGGTCTAGACAAAAAAAAAGAAAGAATAGATAAAATATCTTGCTAAACTAAAAGTTGGTAATGATGGTCTAAGAAAAAAGTTAAAGAAGCTCACTAAGATAAAAAACCAACAAACAAAGACCTAGGCAAAAAATAGAGAATTATAAAAAATTGGATAGTTAAAAAAAGAAATCACTAATTTTTTAAAAAATAAATCACAAGTTACGTTAAGATAAGGGTTTTTGGCATTCTAGTGCCTTGATATGTATGAAATATACATATATTTTCCGTAGTATTTTACTTGATTTTCATTCTAGTGCCTTGATATGTATGAAATATACATATATTTTCCATAGTATTTTACTTGATTTTCATATTAAATTACCTTGATTTACTTTTTCGTTATATTTTTAAGTAATTGAGAAGATTTATCTTTGGAATATTATTGGTTAATAATTAGGGGCTATTTCAAATAAAAACATGAAGAAAAACATAATTTTTAGTTGACTCATGTTTGGCCTAGCCTTTATACTAGCCTATGTCTATCACTAATCAAATGTAGAAGAAATCGTGAACTATAACACAACCTAAAGAGAGACCACGTGGCTTAAAGAAATTTGATGCCTCAGATAGTGTGATTGCTAGAAAAGAAACAAAGAGGTTTATGGTTAAGGGCATGTGCATGCCATAAAAGGAAAGGCATGAACAATCATACTCAAATAATATTTTGCAAACCCTAGAAACATATGAATAAGAGAAATTTCACATCAAATTAGGCGACATTTTAGATTAAAAATTTTAATATTTCAATTGTTACCTTTTATTTATTACTAATAAACACACCTATGAGTGACTATTTCCAATAACATCAAGTAGATACTTAGAGAAGCATTTCCAACTCTTTTTATTCTTAACTCTACCAACAACCTAAAAAAAGGATATATACTATCATTTAAGTCCCTTCTAATGGTTTTCAATAGTTTCTCACCATATGTCTACATTAGTTAGTGCTTTAGAGGGTGCTTTAATGGCTACTTTAGATGTTAATTCAATGGCCACTCAAATAGGTGCTCCAATAAATACTAGGTCATCATTATCCTAAATTACTTCAGTAGGTATATCTACTATAGGGTCATAAAAAGTGCATATTTTGTGAAACTTTTCCACATCCAAATACATTTCAATTATCTTAAGTTTTCTTTCTTCTATTATTTATTATGATATTATATTTTAAAAACTAAACAATACTAAAGAAATCACTAAGATAAGTGCATCTATCGTTCTTATAATATAGTTTAGAAAGTGCAAGAGTCCATCCCTTAAGGACTATAACTATTAGTGCTACCCATCTTTCTATTATCTAATTTAACAAAATAAGTGATCAACTTTAAAAAAATTAATTAAATTAAAACAAAAAGTAAGAGAACCAATTAAAGTAATAGACAAGAATAAAATAACTAATTGATAATGAACATCTAGATATAGAATCCCTCTAGAACCTTTAATATGCTTGAAGTTATCTTAATTTAATGGTCAACTCTTGTTTATTTAGACTATCCAAAGTTACAACTAAGTTGACTGATTTAATTATATTTCTAATCAAAACCAATACGAATGCATTAATTCTCTCTATGAATATCCTTAATATAGTTGAATCCAACCTATAAGATTTACATGATCCTACTATAGGCTTCCATATGACTCTCATTATTAATACTTTGATATAATCATAAATTTGATTTCTCGATCTATATATATGAAATACGATATTGAATCTTCTAAATTCCCTATTTCATTTTAACAGAATAAACAAACATGAGTAATTCTTAGGAAAACTACATTCTTGCATAAATATAATAATCTATTAAAAAGAGTAAGTATATGGTTCATCCCATTTATATCTATATTATAATTTAGTTCATACTGAAATAAATAAAATACACAATAAATGAGAAAGAACACAAAAAATAAGAAATCATTCTTATAGATCTTGAAATCTTGATGTTCTTGATGAAACTTATTGGACTTCTTACTTTTCTCCTATATTACTTCCTTCTTGATGTGTTCTTGACTGCTCTCACCATCCTGTTGTCCTCCATTTATCCTTTCTTCTAAGAATTCACCCTTATTCCCCTTTTTAGTCTTTGGTCCTCTTAAATAGCTTTCCTCTGATCCTCTCATCCTTTAACCGTTCTTAGATCGTTCTTAGATCTAACTACTATATGGTCCTCCCAGTTAGCCCTCTAGCTATCTTCTGATCTTCTGAATATCTTTACATCCAAGATGTCTAGTATGGCACCTATTGATTGATCTCTTGTCCTTCTAGATGGTTCTATTTGATTTATTATCTTGTCTCAAAAAATCCTAAAATTTTAGTAAACATAGGACCAATTTAGGCCTATGTTGATCCTAAAATCTTCATAATAGCCATAAACCCTAATTTATATAAATATCATGTATAAGACGCATTACCAAAATGATACCGCATTACACCCATATTGGTTTTATACTTTTTCTTGTTAGAGTATTCCATATTGACTAAACATGAAAATATTAAAGGATTTATAAGTGGTAAGGATCAACTATCCAAAAAACTAATTCTAGTCATTTTGGCAATAGTTGACCTAAGCTCAATTCTTGTTAATGGACTTTACACTCTACCCATATTAAAAAATTATAATATTTCTATCGCATATTAGAGGGTCTATCCTTAGAACACAAATCTTAAATGTATGAATACAGGTTTATGTTTAGGTAGTGTTATAAAACATAAGACCATGTTTAGATTGTGTTCATTTATATGGCAAGTTATCAAATAAGTATAATGGACCACTTAACTACATGAAAAAATGTTGCGTCATTTTTGAAGTAACGGTAGGAGCACGGGTAGGGCTAGGTCTACCTGTGACCCAATCAAGCTGACCATTTTTGGCTTATGGCTTGCTTGTGGCCCAGTTAACTAGGGCCAAAATCGGGTCGAGCCAAGCTGGGTCAAAATTGAAATCCCTAGGTATATGTTGCTAATCATGTTCTGAGCATAGGACCATGTTTACCCTGTATTCATCTAAAATTACTCTAGAACTTATCCAACTTAGCTCTAACTTGCCTAAATTTACTCCTTTATTAGAGATCTAAAACAAGGTTTATAAATAAAAATAAACTAAATTAAGAGTCAAGTCTTATAGAAATCATCAAAGTAAAGATAAATGCTTTCAAAGTTGTTATAAAAACATAGAGGAGTTAGTAGTTATCAAATTCTCCCACATTTAATTATTTGCTTGTCCTCAAATAAGTTAATATTATCACTATTAACTTAAATAGGTGGTAACATCAAAAAGATAATTTAACAAATCAATCATATCGATTAAGAATATCCAACATTTATTCAATTTCAAAGTTCATCAATTTACTAGGCATTTAGTTATTTGCATTAAGTTATAAATCAATTCATTTAATTTTAAAATCCTTCAAACTTTAACTTAATCTGCCAAAAAGCAAAAACTCTAAATTTAAAAATAACGCAAAAGAATTTAGAATATTGTTTGAAAAGTTATCTAACCTTTTGACACAAGATTAAATACCTTATTATGAATACTCTTGATTACTTAATTTGTTCATTGTTTCAAATAGCTACTAGCACTAAACTTTAACTTTTTACTTAAATTGAAGTTAGTGGAGTGAATTTATTTAATGCTTACTTATTAAACTAAAAAAATGTATAGGATACTAAAATGATTAAAAATATTTCAATTCTAACTCAATTTTGTGTTTAAATTATACAAAAAGTTTGATAGTATAATTCAAGTATCCGTCCTCAAAATTAATGAAGCAAATTAAATTTCACTTAATCACCAAAACTTGTAACTATTTACCTAAACAAATCAAATCATAAAGAGATAGTTATTATTTTAGATTTATATTATTATGATTTTTAGAGGCAGGGTTAATATAAAATTAAAAATTATATAGCACAATATATTGAGGGGCTATTTTATAAATTTAAAAAAATTCAAGGACTATTTTATAATTTTAAAATTTTACCTAACACGGTACCTGGTATTGATCGGTACTGGTATAGTATTCATAACATTGCTATTAATTACTCTCCAGTTCTCCTAAATGTCTCTCCTTGATTTTCTGTGTCTCTTATTTTTATCTTAAGAAAACCCTAAAATTTTTCAAACTTGGGACTAACATAGGTCCATATTAGTCCCATATTCTTTACAGTCATTAAAAACCCTAATTTACATAAATATTAATGCCAACATATGTCACCAACATAATACTATATTGCACCTATGTTGGCTTTATACCTCTTTTATTGTGTATATGAGGATCCATTTTTAGAACATGGGTCTTAAAGGCATGAGCATGGGCCCATATTTAGGTCATATTATTAAATACAAGACTATGCTTGGAATTTGTTCCTTCATATGGGAAGTTGTTTAGAAAGCAAAATGGACCAATTGACCACAAGGGAAAGCACGGTACCATATTACTAATTGTGTTCTAAACCTAGGATCATGTTCAACTTGTGTTTATCTAAAATCACTCTGAAACTTCTTCAAAACTTGCCTAGATTCACTCCTTCTTTATTAAAGAGCTAAAATAAGGCTTATAAATAAAATATAAACTAAATTAAGTACCAAGTTCTGTAAAAAATTAAAGCACAAACTAAATGTTCTTAAAATCATGCTGAAAATATAGAGTAATTAACACTTATCAATTGTCCTTATTAACTTCCTTACATCATTATCATTCCCTATTTTCTTCAAATAATTAATGTGGAAACTATCATAGTTTCCATAGATGCCAATACCTTAAACTCTTAGTATTGAGCATGAAGACAACTAATATTATCTCCTCCTCCTCAACATTAAAATACTCCCTCTCTTCACCCTCATACCTCATATCTATTATAAACTTGAAAATTTTACCATAAAAACATTTAAACCTAATTATAGGATCAAAAGTAGCAATCATATTTCAACCATTAGCTACAACAAAATTGTAGCAAATAAATCATATTATTAAGAAATTATTAAATTTTAATCCTTAATACATGAAGATTATCATCAATTTGATCAAACAATAAAATAGGTCTTAGAGGGTTACGAATGCCTTTTATTAACAATATAATGTTTAAGTGTGTGCAAAAGAAAAAGGAACTAGTTTTAGATTAACCACATAAACATAAAGATATATAAAAAGAGAATCCTAAATTATCATGCAATATATATTTGAAGTAATGTTAAACTATCATACAAGTTAAGTAGAATTTTTTATGCCCATTCATGGAGATATTACATTAAACCATTACCAAAGGTAGAACCAAAATCACATTCATAGAGATACAATGAAGAAAATTAAATTTTTAATAACATAAATTGGGACTTTCATGATATCTTACCTTTCAAACTTAAAAGGAAGTTAGGATGTTTTTATCGCTCTCTGTGAAAACTTCCAATAGATATATACAGACACAACAAATTCAAAAAACTATGATTAAAATCCTAGTTTTCAAAATTATGGAAATTGAAGATTAAAAGATATTAAATTGAGTTCACATAACTTACTCATCTAGAAGTAACCAAATGTAATATTTTTCATTATCAATTGAGTTTCTTAGTCTATTTAATCTATCATAGTTCCCTTGTTGAACGTCAAAAAACCAAAGAGGACTACTAATGCATCAAGCAAGAGCAGGAGGAGATGTAAGAAACAAGCTCCCGCTTGAATCCAACAATGTCGTGTGATATAAAGTTTTATATAACATCATTGGCTATGTAACATAAGTAAGTAAGTCACATAACATGCCATGTAACACTAAAACATTTTAAGATTTTGTCATTTTATTGTTTTTATTATGTTTACTAACAACAATTGATGATAGGGGTTGCAGGTAAGATATTAGTATATAAAGCAAAGGGGTAAATAATAGTTTACGAAAATTAAGGATTGATATAAAAAGGTCCAAACTACAGAGGACCCGATGTAGCTAACCCTTAAAATTATATCTTCCTAAGCTTGATAGATATGAGCTTTACTTTAAAGTCATCAGTATAATTTCTAGGCAAATGGAAATGAACTCCTTAAAAACATCCTTTAATTAGATATGAAGTTCCTAAGTTCTTAGGAAATCTTTATAAGGTGTCTCACGACTATATAGGATGCAAAATGAATACTATGATTTACTCCATATGGCAAGAACGCAATCGAAGAATTTATAAGGGTATGGAAATGAGTAACCAGCAATTGGCAGAGATTATTGTGAATTAGATCCGAGAGGTTAATCTCGCTAATGACAAGCACAAGTTAGCTAGCCATGAAATAAGAAGGAGCTGGTAGCTATAATGCTTTCTTTTGTAGCGTCTAGTTAGTTAAGTGGTGTAGTAGTTAACTAGATCGTATGTTGTAGCTAAAAAATTTTTTTGTACAGTGATATGTAATAGCTTTTTGTTGGAACCCGTTTTCGGAGTCCAACATTCCGGAATATCAAAAGACGTGAACGTATTATCCTATAAGGTTATTTCCATAGGATCTCTCTAGCCAAACTAGTCTAGACAGAGGAATCACAAATTGACTTCTTTAGAAAAATTGTATCTCCATGTCTCTAGTTTATTTTGAAATAATAATCATCTCATTTGGAGCTCTACAGGTCAAGATATGATTAAAATACCGAAGTATATTTAGTAAAACAACCAATTCATGCTCTTTCGGTCGTTTCCCTCACTTTCTCTCCATCAATATTTTTCGAATCAACCCCAATGGATACCAAAATTTATGGAGCGTTAGAGAAATATGTTAGGCATCTATTAGTTAAATAATCACTTCATTCGGAGATCGGGTGATGAAGTTATGGCCAAAAGAGTCAAACCTGATTATGTCCTCAATCATATTGTACCTATATTGGGACAATTAGCATAACTTTCACTAGGGATATTGAATTTTGGTCTTTTTAAGACAGTTTTGAAGAGGACTTCGAGATCTACCACTTTTGTGAAGAACATAAAGAAAGATTTTGCCATCTAGAGGGTCAAAATTGCTTTGTCTGGTGCCCATGCTTCGTCTAGTGCTTCATCTGATGCTTCATCTAGTGCTTCGTCTGACGCTTCGTCTGATGTTTCATCTGGTACCTGTGCTTCGTCTGACGCTTCATATAGTGCTTCATCTGATGCTTCATCTGGTGTTTCATCTGACGCTTCGTCTAGTGCTTTGTCTGGTGTTTCATCTGACGCTTTGTCTGGTGCTTCATCTGGTGCTTCGTCTGATGCTTCGTCTGGTGCCTATGCTTCGTCTGATACTTCATATGGTACCTATGCTTCGTCTGATACTTCGTCTAGTGCTTTATTTAGCACCTATGCTTTGTATGAAGGCCATATCTTTTGCGTCCAAAGTCTAAAAATTCCATACTTTATATCGTTGGAAAGCTAAGACAAGAAGACAACTTTAGCTAATTCTACCTATATCGATACAGTGTTTCCCTTGAATTCAGAACACAATTTCCACACCTATGAAAACTTACAAAATTCCATATCACTTCAACTACTAAGTACTTGTGTTAAATTCTTGAGTCTCACCTCAAATGATTAATCCCATATAACCTTTCCAATCTCTAACATGCTATTCTAAAACAAACAACAATTTTTGCAATCTCAATGAAGAAGAATATGCATATACCCATTCCACTTCTACAACCATCATACTCAACCCGTAAAAATAACTTCATCATACACAAAATCAATTTCTCAAATTCTCATTCTCATTACTAAACAAAGTAAATATTTGAACAAGCTTTACTACATATCAAAATACACATCACTAACTTAAAACAAAATGCCAAGGATGCTCATGTTTGATATGCCTGTAAAGCTATCCAAAATGTTCACTAACTTAGTACAAAAATCTCTAACTATCTTGAAGTTTCTGATGCCTTGCAAGGATTTCTAACTGTCTCATTCTACACCTGAGAAGGGAGGAAAAGGATGGGTTGAGCTATACGGCTCAGTGGCTAATGCATTTATAGCCATAGGCAATCGACCACAATTCAAGCATATGCACATGTATAGCTAGCAATTCAAGCATTTGTCAATTTAGTCCAAAACTAATAACACAATATATAGATTGTAGCCATTAAACACAACACTCAAATGCATCATACTTGACAATTCAAAGATGCAATGCACAAACAAATGGCTCGAGAGTTCCGTGGAACGAAACGGAGAAACCGAAGTTTCTGCCGTGAACAAAACGAGTCCAATTTCTCAGGATCTCGTGGCCTCAAGCGGGCAGTCGGGAGAAGGTTATAAGTCAATGTGTACGTGACTAACGAAACGGGTTCCTCTCTTGGCCAATCACAAACAAATTTTGTATGCTCAATATAGTCAATCACAAATCCATAATCTCATGCTTCCTTTACTTTTTCTTCTTTTCTTTTATACAAATATCATAACCTTTTTCAAGGCATAACATAATCATAATTCATCATGCATTTTCAAACATTCACAACGATTTCAATTTCAGGCAAATCAAATGCAAGCAAATCAACATACACACACATAGGCAAGAATTTGCCCAATTACACAATAACTATGAATACATTACCCACCTAAATCCTTTGCAAAAATCCAACTCAAGGTTGTCTTTCCTCTTGCTCTTGGG
>JANZXP010094738.1:0-21744 GCA_027576715.1 Erythroxylum flavicans
TAAAACAAAGATGATGGGAGCTGCACCACCTTCATTCCACCGAAACTTTAGCTCTCCTTTGGACCAAAATTGTTCAAGAATAATTGAAGCTGCTCCCATGATGCATAGTTCTTCAAAGTTACTACCTTTGGGAAATAAATTTAGCATGTTTTTTAAGCCTCCAACTATAGACAACACCTCTATCAACGCTAACTACATGTAGGGAAAATATGGGGAACACATTACCATATGATTTTAGGTATGTTAAACCACTCTTGTCCATCCGTTTTATCTAGTCACGAGAATGCTTAACCTAGAAACATGAATTTCCTTATGAATTGCGTGAATGTTTGAGCATGATTTGAAGAAAGTGGTAAGTTTTCTTAATTATGTTTAGTGAAATTCTATATTAGGATTCTTGATTTCCTTGAACAGTCCTAATGTTTGGGCCATAACTTAGTCTACAGAACTCCAATTTAGGTGATTCCAACTGTAAATAAAACCTAATACATATTACTAAAAATATCTATAAGAGACCTAAACCTAATTCTAGCTTAATGATATTAAAAATTGAGATTGAATATGGTAACTTGATATTCTCCCTATGTTGAAGTAGCTTGTGACATTTGGTACTTTTCATAATTTAGAAGGTGAAATGGCATGATTTTTTATGATACGAAAACTAGAGACATAGGGTAAAACATGTCTAGAAGACTTTAGAACCTAACTTGAAAGTTTGATATGTGAAAATTAAGGAACAATTAGAGGCATGGTTAAATGAAGAGAAAAACACCATGGTAAATGGAGAGGAAAACAACATGTATATCCATGTCTAATTAGCAGCATGTAGATGCTATATATGTGGCTTAGTGGTTGTTTAATGGCAGCATGTATATTGTACATAGTTCAATGGTTCAATGTAACGAAATAGTAGGTATATACTATATACGTTATTTAAATGGAAAGAACACAGCGTGTATAAATCATGGAAGTTGTTCAGTGGTTGAATGAAAAGAAAACATAATTTTAATCTTATTAAATGCTAAGATTTTGGCTAAACCCTTTATTATAAAATTTGTAAAACAAGGTGGTAAGTTATAGATATACTTGGCAGGTTTTAGGAACCCTTCAGGGCCTCCCTTATAGCTTAGTAAGACCATAAAGTTTTCTTGATCACTATAGACTCGGAATTAATAAAGGAAAAGCACCAAACATATGAGGGCAGTTTACAATAAATGACAAATAGTGAGTGTACCTTTAAATCGATTTTGTAAAGATGATTTTTACGTTACTATGAAATGTATGTTTATGAATAATTCCATTAGTGCTACTACTTGAATTTAAAGGTTAATCTTCATGAGATTTATGTATGCTTTGCTTTAGCATTGAATTGAGTTTTGAATGCATTTGGAAACTAACTAGATGTATACACACTTTGAATTAACATTGAATTGAAATATGCATATGTTTTGAATTGGCATACAAATGGATTTTGAATATGTTTTTTTTAATCAGTATTGAAATGAGGTGTGCTTATGTATTAATTGTGATTTAGCTCATGGTACGTTATTAGGTCTTTATACATACAATTATATCGATCAGAGTACATCCTAACGTGTATGGCAGTGTTTGGGGGGCGCCTGTCACTAACATGGGGTTGTGTTGTGTCTGTTAGTATGTCCTATGAGTCACCCTCTACATATGTGGAGTAAATATTATGCTAGCATTGTTACAGGTAAGCGATACAGAACCAGCTCTGTAACCGCTAATTTATATGTAGTGCTAGCACCGTTATGGGTAAGCGATGCAGAACTAGCTTCATAACAATCGATATATAGAGGTTAACTAGGCACAGGTAAGTGATGCAGAGCCAGCTCTGTGGCCTTACACATAAGGTTATCATATGACAAAGAAAATTAGTGATAGGCTATGTTTTAAAAGAAAGTTATAGGTAAGCGATGCAGAACCAGCTTCATAACAATCGATATATAGAGGTTAACTAGGCACAGGTAAGTGATGCAGAACCAGCTCTGTGGCCTTACACATAAGGTTATCATATGACAAAGAAAATTAGTGATCCATGTTTTTAAAGAAAATTCATAAAAGTATTGTTTACCATCACTGTTTACTTTAAAAGAAACGTGGAACTCGATCTTAGAATATATATATATATATATGTTTTGCTTTACGTATGCATTGATCTTATGAAAAGAAAAGAACTTGTTTTGTAAGAACATTGATTATTACTTGAAAATAAAAGAAATTGTTTTCTTGTATAGAGGTTAATGATTGTATAAATGTTTTTTATTGGAAACCGATAACATTCACTAGGCTCATTTAGCTCACCCTTTGTTTTTTGTTTTTAAATAATACCTTCTAGGTGCACACTCAGGGGCTTCAGTAGCAGGGACTCCACCTCATGAGTAGTCAACTTCGTCAAGTACTACTGTGTAGGCATTTTTATTTTTCTTTGTACATATTTTTGAGAACTGTTTCATATCTTTAAACATGTTTTGGAAAGTAAATTTGTATAAAGAATGGGTGTGTATAAAGTTTTGTTAATGGAATACATGACATTGTTTTAGCTTTTCAAAGTTTATTGTGTAACTTTTTGAGACTGCGTGTGAGTGGATTTAAAGTTCACAATTTGGAGTTGATAAATTAATATGATAATAGAAGTGTTTTGAACTTTGACAGGGTCTTTGAAATTTTTAGGATGTCAAAATATAGCCCTTTTATTGCCGAAATTTTTATTAAACTAAAAAATAAAACTCCACTATTTACATTTCTTATTGTGAGTTAAAGCTTTTCCTTAACAAGGGAAATAGTTTAGCTTCACAGGAACTTTCTAGTCGAATCGGATATCGATTGGAGAGTCACCGTGAAGTGTCGGGCAAGTCACCTAGTCATTATAGCATAAGGGCCTATCAGTGTTGGTATCAAAGCCTGACTTTTAAAAATGGGTTTCCTCCTTTATGATTTAAGGTTTTTACGTTGTTTTAAAAGTGAGGTTGAAGTAAATCACACGTTAGTATAGACTTTATGTACAAGAAACTTGATACACAAGAAGGGGGGTTGAATGGTGTATCCTTTTTGTGAATGTAAAATCTTGCTAAGAACTTCTCTTTCTTGTTAAAAAGATATCACAAAGTTTATACAAAAATTATTACTTAGTTAAATCGCAAATAACTTATATATAATTTTTAACAATAAAATAAACTGAAGTAAATGATAGAAGATAGACACTGCAATTTTTATACTGGTTCATCCCAAACCGTGGGCTACGTCCAGTCCTCAAAATTCGTCTGAGTGTTTCACTATACTCCAAACAATTACAAGTATTCTTTCTTCACTTTCAGAGCCTCTTCAGGTCTCTTACAAAGTATTCTTTCAGCTATCTTAGCCTCTCCAGGATATCAGCCTTTTCTTTCTCTCACTAGAAAAAAATTGTGAGCTTTTGTTACAGTAATATTAGCTCTCTTCGAATCACACTACAGAATTTCTCTTTTCTAAATCGTAAGATTTTCTAACTTATCTCAGATTGTCTAAGAATCTAACTTCTCTAAGAGTGTAACATCTTCGACTACGACTAGTATTTATAGCCTTTGTCTCTAACTACTTCTTGATCCTTGATAACCACTTTTTGAATCTTGATAACCGTCATTTAGTTGAGTTCTGTAACTAACTCTGACTAAATAATTGTCTAATGTGCTACTATATCTTCAAGATATCATCTATGTCTTTGCGTCTTTGTTGTATTTGCGTCTATGTTATGATTTTGCCTTCGCGTCTGCGTTTGTTTTTTAACTTCGCTTCTGCGTTCTGTACTTTGACTTCGCGTCTGCGTTTGTGTTGACTTCGCATCTGCGTCTACATCTGTGTTGTATTTGCGTCTGTATTTTGACTTTGTGTCTATACTGACTTTGCGTTTATGTTTCCTTCTGCGTCTGTGTTGTGTTTTATTTGCATCTGTATTTCGACTTTACATCTATACTGACTTTGCGTCTGCGTCTGCGTCTATATTGACTTTGCGTCTGTGTTTCCTTCTGCGTCTGTGTTCTGTACTTTGTCTACACACTTAACAAACTTGTCAAAAATGTTTATTTGTTTCTAATATTATTATTATTTGATTGTCATCAAAATTAATCATCGTAAAGTCTTCTTGACTTAACAGGTAAGTCATATTTCATTTATTTCTAGGTGTTTGAAAATTTTCATTGACATTAGAAAAGGTTTGATATGGTTCAGTGAAAGAAAATGTAAGCAAACCACTCAAAATAGTGCAAAATGGGCTAAACACACTGTAGGTCTAAAAATAGGCAAATAAATTAGTCCAGAAGCAAATCACACAGTAGTCTCCACTTGTTCTATAATTTTCACATAACAAACATTCAAATTATGCTTTAAGGTATTCTAAAAATTGGAGGTCTGTAGGTCGAGTTATAGCCAAAACAATAAGCCTGGATCGAGTGAACCGAGAACCTAATACAAAATTTCACTAAACGTGACTCCCTCTTATCATATTCAACCAATTTAAGCAAAGTAACATCAAATCATTATTCTAGCAACCATTCCATGCTTAAATCAACCTTTGTACATATTCAAATATACATAAATACAGAAATTAACTACGTGGAGTCCCAAAACTTGAAATTTGCCAATTAGCTCTTCTTCTAGTACTTTTCCTTCTATTCCCCTTTTGCTTTGCTTGATTCACCAACTAGAAACACCACAAAGACATATCTTAATCCTAATCCCAACATTATAATTTGAACTCTTCATGAGTAAAGAAAGAAAAGATGAAGATGAGAAGAAGACCACTAACTTTTACCTTGATTTTCACCTAAGATTAGCTTGATTCCTTATGCAAAATGATGTGTTTGAGGAGATGGAATGGAGAGGAGTTGAGAAGAGAAAATTATGGAGTTCAAACATTCCATTCATGTCCCTCTTCCCACTCTTATACTCCCCACTTCAAGAAGTTTCTAGTCTTCTACACATGTTTCAATCCCATTGGTCCATATGTTGATTTTTGGCAAAATTGCACATTTGGTCCTTCTTCTTCCTTTAATTCCCACATTGGCATATAAAGTCATCAATTGATTTCATTCTAATCCATAACTCACATATATCATTCATGTCCATGTCTAAATGAAGAAATTACCAATTTACCCTTATCTTTTAAATTAATTACCATTATGTCCCTTACTATGCTTAGATACACTTAATTCTTTATGTTCACTTCTTAATACACCCTAGACATGCTATAATGCTTCTAGGGTATATATTAAGGCCTTACATTTCTCTCCCCTTTAAAAGAAGTTCATCCTCGAAATTTATACCTATATTGAATAGTTACAAATACTGAGTTCTCATCATCGATTCGAGTTCCCAAAGTTGCCTCTTCAATGCCATGATGTTCCTAAAGCACCTTTATAGGAGGAATTTGTTTATTCCTTAACTTTCTCACTTCTCTAGCCAGGATTTACATTGGCTCTTCATCATATGAGAACTTTGGTTGGACCTTTATTTCTTGTATCAGTAACACATGTGAATCATTTGTTCGGTATCTCCATAGCATTGAGACATGGAATACATCATGCAACTTGGATAGTTCCATAGGCAGAGCTAAACTATATGCCACTGACCTAATCCTTTCAAGGATTTCATACAGACCTATAAATCTCGGACTAAGCTTTCCCTTTTGCCCGAATCTTGACACCTTTCTCCAGGGCAAAACTTTCAAGAAAACTTTGTCATCTACCAATATTCAATATCTTTCCTCATCAAATCAGCATATTATTTCTGTCTATCACTTGCAGCTTTCAATCTTTATTGAATAACACTCACTTTCTCTGTTGTTTCTTTGACTATGTTAGGCCAATCATCTTGTTCTCAATCAATTATGTTCAACAAATCGGGATTCTACATTTTCTGTCATATAATGCTCATATGGTGCCATGTCTATACTGGACTGAAAACTATTGTTGTAGACAAATTCGATCAAAGGAATGTACCTATCCCAACTACCTAGAAATTCTATAACACATGCTCTAAGCATATCTTCCAGCACCTGTATAACTCTCTCATATTCCCATCAGTTTATGGGTGAAAGGTTATGCTGAAGCTCAACTGAGTGCCCAAAGCTGCTTGCAGGCGTTTCCAAAATCTTGATGTAAATCGTGGGTCTCAGTCGGCAACAATTGAAAATGGCACTCCATATAGCTGAACAATCTCATTCACCTACAACTCAGCTAATCGATCTATAGAATAGTCAGGTCAAATATATATAAATTGAGTTGATTTGGTGAGCTTATCCACTATAACCCATACCACATCATGCTTTCTCTATGTGAGGAGTAGACCTATTGAAAAGTCCATAGTGATATTATCCTAATTCCATTGTGAAATTGGAATGTGATTCAATATGTTAGACTACTTGTTGTTCAGCTTTCACCTATTGTCAAGTCAAACACTTGGACACATAGTCTACTACATCACACTTTATTCTTAGCCACCAGTAATGTTGTTTTAAGTCTTGGTACATCTTGTTACCCTCAAAATGTATAGTGAACACAATATTATTGGCTTCATATAATAACTTCTTCTCTGAGCCGTTTACTGTCAGTACACATAGTATACTTTTGAAGTATAAACTTCTGTCATCTTTCACTACAAAATTAGTTTGTTTCCCTTCTTCTACCATTTGTATAATTTGTTGTAACTTCGCATCATCTTTTTGTGCATGTATTATCATCTATCTTAGGTCAAGTAGGCGCTTTTACATGGGCTATCATAGCTCCATTTGGTATAAACCTCCATCTACTATGCTGTAATGGCAGAGCTGACATAAACTTCCTACTCAAATCATTTGCTACCATATTAGCTTTCTCCGGGTGGTGTCAACTACGCAATCATAGTCTTTTAACAATTCTAGACAACATTGTTGCCTCAAATTTAGCTCTTTCTATATGAGCAGGTACTTCAGACTCTTGTGATCTATGTATACTCTATATGTTTCCCCATATAAGTAGTTTCACTAAATTTTCAAGGCAAACACCACTGCTGCCAATTATAAATCATGTGTAGGGCACTTTTTTTCATGCAACTTTAACTATGTCAAGGCATAAGCCACCACTTTCCCATCTTGCATCAATACACAACACATTCCATTCATATAACCATCGCTATACATAACACACTCTTTGCCCGGAGTTAACTATGTCAACATTAGAGCTTTGATGAGCATATTCCTTAATTGCTTAAAACTAGTTTGGCATTTATCATTTCATTCAAACTTTGTACCTTTTCGAAGTAACTTTGTGATTGGAGAAGCAATTACTGAGAACCCTTTGACAAAGCGCTAATAATAACCAGTTAAACCAAGAAAACTTCTCACTTTTGTCACATTCCAAAGTAGCCTTCAGTTGACAATCACCTTAATTTTACTGGGATCTACACTAATAACTTTTGAAAAGATGATGTGCACGAGGAAAAAAACTTCCTTTAGCCAAAAATCACATTTGCTCAATTTAACAAATAATTGCTTTTCTTTCAAATTCTGGAGCACAATTCTTAAATACTGAGCATGTTCATCTTCATTTCTCAAATAGACTAATATATTATTTATGAACACGACAACAAATTGGTCTAAGTGGGGTCGAAACACCCTATTCATTAAATCCATGAAAGCATCCGGTGCATTAGTTAGCCCAAAAGGCATCACCGAGAACTCATAGTGGTCGTATCAGGTTCTGAATGCATTCTTTAGAACATCGATATCTTTTACCCAAAGCTGGTAATAAACCGACCACAAATCAATCTTTAAGAACACTCATACACCTTCCAACTAATCAAAAAAATCTTCTATTCTAAGCAATGGATGTGTATTCTTTATAGTTACCTTGTTCAACTGTCTATAGTCTATAGACATTTGTAAGGTGTCATCCTTTTTCTTCACAAAAAGTATTGGCGCTTCCCATAGTGACACACTGGGCTAGCTAAAACCCTTGTCCAAAAACTTCTGTAATTGAATCTTCAATCCTTTTAACTCCATATGAGCCATTCTATAAAGTGCCCTTGAAATAGAAGCAGTACTAGATAAAATCTCAATAGGCAATTCTACCTCCTTCTCGGATGACAAACCTAGTAACTATTCTAGAAACACGTTAAGAAACTCATTTACTACTGGTATTTCTTGTAAATTCACATTCTCCCCTTTTGAATCAAGTACAAAAGCCAAATACACCTCACAACCTTTTCTAAGAAGTCATCTTGCTTGCATGGTTGATATTACATTAGTCAAAGAACTAGACCGAATACCATGCACCACTATTTCTGAACCATCAAAATCTTTAAGCACAACTGTTTTCAACCCATAATTAACTATAACTTGATGTTTGGACAACCAATTCATGCCCAAGATCAAGTCAAATTCATGGAAGGATAGCTCTATCAAATCAGCAGCAAACTATTTCTTATGTATCGTAATAGGACAATCTCTATACACTCTACTTACATATACGTTATGGCCCAATGGACTAGTCACATGTATATTATAGGCTATTTGATCTACTGATAACATCCTATCACAAACTCCCTACCACAATATTAGCTGAGTCCTCACAGGTTCATGAGGTCTTCCCATTTCTACTATCTGCATTAGGCCAACATAAAAACCAAAACATAAAACACATCACGAGACTCTTATTGGCCAAATTCGTCTAAACCGTGGCTCTGATACCACAAAATGTAACACCTTCTGTACGGAACCTATAACCACCTACACACATGACACCCAAATTTTTTATACATACATTTATAACATATAATTCTATTCAATGTTTTACAAGTACATATTACAAAATTTCATATACCTAAACAATATCATATAAAAGTAGTATTACATCAATACATTAATATAGTAATCCAAAAGAGATATTACACATATCTTAAATTCTTAATTACAAACTCTTAAGAAACTACAATTTCCTTCATTACATATACAACCATTCTTTTCAAAAGACACATCCAAATGTACTTTTACTTCTAACGGTTGGCTTGGTCCCTATAGATGATCCCTATGCCTTACTTCTCTTACTTGGACCTATATGGATTAACACCCATGCCAAACTTAAAAGCTTAGTGGGGAAACACTGTGGAAGACCATTCAAGGCAATCATCCACGAAGCAAACACACATTCATGAATATCATAAATTCATGTTAACAATGATGACACAATTAAGCAAAGTACATAATGCAAATATGCTTCAATATATTATACATATACTGAAATGCACATTTATAAGCCAAATATTGATATTTGTAACTTATTAGTACAAATTATTCATATTGTATCTCTTATTTATGACTATTAAATTTCCTTTTTATGTTAAGTCTACACATTTTTTGTGGGTGTGGATAACAAGAGCTGTGGATATCTGAAGATATCAAATTGTAAATACCTGAAAGCATCAAACTATAGATACCTAAAGTTACCGACCTATGGAGACACTATAGTCTTAAAATGAAGACACCAGTGGTATCAAACTGTAGTAGTTGCACGGTAACCCTATAGGCATTCCTATCTATCCATCACCAAGAAATTGAAGTAGGCACTATAACATTTTCCTTTAATCATTTACTAATTTCATGATTAATATATTGACAAGTCATATGATATTTATTTGAAATCATAAAATCTGTATGTAAAATTGTATAGTCATACTAAGCAATAAATATGCATATAAATCATTTATATTTATGTAAATTTCTTTTAGCATGCATTATGTTCAATCTTAAATTTCAATGTTTAACCACCCCCTCCTTTTCAAATAAGGTAAGTCATATTTCATTTATTTCTAGGTGTTTGCAAATTTTCATAAACATTAGAAAACTTTTGATATGGTTTAGTGAAAGAAAAATGGAATCAAAGCACTCAAAATAGTGCAAAATGGGCTAAGCACACAATGAGTCTTAAAATAGGCAAACAAATTAGTCTAAAAGCAAATCACATAACAGTCACCAATTGTTTCATTAATTTTAACATAGTAAACATTCAAATTAGGCTTTAAGGTCTTCTAAGAATTGGTTCCCCTATGTATCTAATTTCCATATATTAGGCCATTTTGACTTCTAAGTTATGAGATAAGTACCAAACATTACCAGGTGCTCTAATACAAGGGCAACATTCGGTCATCATTTTTTATCTCAATTTCCAATATCATACAGCCAGACTTAGGTCTGGCTCTCTTCTGTAGAATTTTAGTTCTACCTTTTAAGTTCCATTCCCAGTTGGAATCACCCAATTTAGAGGTTTGTAGGCTGAGTTATAGCCAAAACATTAAGACTGGTTTGAGTGAATCGAGAACTTAAGATAGAATTTCACTAAACGTGACTCTTTCTTGTCATATTCAACCAATTCATGCAATGTAACACTAAATCACCCTTCCAGAAACCATTCCATGCCCAAATCAACTTTTTCACACATTCAAATATGCAAACATACAGAAATTAATTAAGTGGAGTCATAAACCTTGAAATTTGCCAATTAACTCTTCTTTTAGTACTCTTCCTTCTCTTCCCATTTGGCTTTGCTTGATTCACCATTTAGAATACCACAAATACATATCTCAATCCCATATCCAACCTTAAATTTTCAATTCTTCATGAGCAAAACAAGAAAGATGAAGATGAGAAGAAAAACCATAAACTTTTACCTATATTTTCACCTAGGATTAGCTTGATTCCTTATACAAAATGATGTGATTGAAGAGATGGAAAGGAAAGGAGGTGAGAAGAGAAAAATCTGGAGTTAAAACACTCCATACATGTCCCTCTCCCCGCTCTTTTACTCTCCACTTTAAGAAGTTTCTAGTCTTACGCAGATGTTTCAATCTCATTGGTCCATATGTTGACTTTTGGAAAATTTGCACATTTGGTCCTTCTTTTTCCTTTAATTCTTACAATGGCTTCTAAAGTCATCAATTGATTTCATTATACTCCATAACTCACATATAATGCTTCATGTCCATGCCTAAATGAAGGAATTACCAATTTACCCCCATCTTTTAAATTAATTACAATTATGTCCTTTACTACATCAACACCTAGTAAAAATCCCGTTGAGACGTGGAGTCTGGGGAGGTCAAGTAGTATATAGCCTTACCCCCTAACTAGTATGGAGGTTGTGTTGTTATTATTGTTGTTATATCCCTTATATGCTTAAATACATTTAATTCTTTATGTTCACTTCTTAATACACCCTATCATACTATAATGCTTCTAGGGTATATATTTGGGCCTTACAAAGTTAATCTCCTATTATACTTTTCTCTATTAACTTCTCTACTCCATTTTTATGATATAATTAGTTATCGAAGTCCTCTACAACGTTGATGTCCATCTTCTTATCTTCCAAATGACTTTAAAATCTTTAATTGGATAACTAAAGAGAAATTTGAATTAAATCTCGTGTTATCTCCTCAAATTCATTACATATATGATAATGAACTTAACATAGAAAAACATAACATCATTAATACAAAAATTGTTATAAAATTTCAAATACCAAGTAGATTACCACAAATAATATGTAAAATATAGACCTACGGAATTCTCCCACAGTTATTGCTTGTCCTCAAGCAATAAAGGACAAGCAATAAATAATAAATAAACCCTAGCTATTAACTTATAGATTAACTAAAACAAAATCAATTCCACTTTTGTAAGTATACATTGACATTTGACATATGCAACAAGTCTTTAAACTCTTAGGTGTCCCTAGTGGAGGAGTTATACTCTTCTTTTATAGGTTTAATAAAATGCTACCTATAAATATTGACCTATACTTATTAGATAGCCTTATATTTAATAATATAAGACATACTTAAACACATAATATTTCTTAAATAAATCACTATACAAACAAGAGAAAGTAAACACTGTTTCACTTCCTTAATCAAACTCAAATACTATGAATTGACATGTCCTCACATTATGAATTGACATGTCCTCACAAGGTACTACTCATAAACATAAATGTTTGAAATTTAGAATACGTACTCTTATCATCTTCTTATGAAAGTGAACTTCCCATAAGCTTGAAAATTATCTAATCTCTATGATCAAGGTGTTACACTATGAAAAAGTTTTAATATTTTTAACCTCGATATTCCTGCAAGTGCACGGGTCGTTCACGTAGTACCTAAGGTATCGATCCCACAAGGAGGCATAATCTAATCCTAAAATCTAAGGCTTTACTAACTTTCTCAATAAATCAAAATAAACAACTAATGCAAAATTTTAACCAATCAAACAATCAATATCAGGAATTGAACTTATAAAATATAAACAAAATAGCAATTTTACACAATCAAATCCAAAATCAACTTAGAAACTACCAATTAAGAGAAAGGGGATTTTAATCCAAGATTAATGAAAATCCTAATCATTTATGGAATTATCAAATTATCGGGTCTAGATGGTCTTAGGGTAGATTTCTCTCTCTTGAGTTATAATCTTTAACCCTAATTTATAATCCCTAATTTAAATTATAGAATTGTAATCTCTCGATTTTCAATTTACCCAAAACCTAAATTAGTTCTGAATTTGTCTAATAACCTACTAGAAACCTATACTCGATCTCTTGTTACACGATTTTACCAATTTGATTCAATTCTTATCTATCAAACTACCTAACTCTCGTTAGCCCAATTTGATGATATTCATTTGATTCACCCTCTCAGTTTATTACCGAATTATTAAGCACAGATATCAAATAACTCAATGAAAACACAATAAATCAAACTTCATTATTATCAAGAATCAAAATCCCAAAGGTGAGTTTAGACAAAATCAACATTCAATAACAAATATTCTCAACTATTATCCCAATTCTATACTTCAATAAAATTGAAATAAAAATGGAAAATATTGTTGGAACAGACTCGTGGAGGCAGCAACTGTGGGAAACCATATGTTCCAGGAAGTACTTCCCATCAAGCTTCTTCTTCATGTCTCTCTTCCTTCGTCTCCTTCCTCAAATCTCTTGATGTGCTCTTTGGGGTTTCGGAATTGATTGATGCAAAAAGGCTTCAAAGGCTCTTCTTTCTGTTTTTGTCATTCTATTGATATTTGTTTGTGTTTAGGTTGAACTAGGATTTTTTCGGGGTTCGAAAGGTCCAAAAAATCCCTAGAAATGTGAAGTTTGGAAGTGATTGCACATATGCCTGACGCTGGCCATGACCGTGGCCATGCAAGCCAAGATCATGGCCTATCTCAGGCTTTTCTGTCACGATTGTACACTATCAGGCCATAATCTTGGGCCATTGTTTCGGCCCGAATGTCTTTCAAAACTCCTCCATTCTTCGATATTAACCCTAAAACACTAGCAAACACATCAAGGTACCTCATAAACATAATATTTAAGCTTAAAAGCTTGAACTAACCCCTAAAACACTTAAAAGACAAATAATTAACAAACTAACACAATTCTAACCTAAACACATACTAAATGATTGAATTAATAGGTTAACATATATCAAACTATGCCCTAAAACATTATGCAATTTACATTTATCAACGTCCCCACACTTAAATGTTTGCTTGTCCTCAAGCAAACAAAATATTAAACAACACAAAGCATAAAACACACAATGTAACAAATGAGGTAATGGTTTCAACTTCACCAAATAATTTGAATCTAAACACAATCATTCAAGTTGTTCCAAATTATTAATATGCGAAATCCGTGTCTAAGCACCTTCAACTAAATGTATAAACTACTTAAATTTTTAATATTGAGTCTATTCACCCCTATTAGTTTCACACACACATTGATAACCATTCAGTCAAAGTAAAGGTGTAGCTATTCCTCAGTAGTTTTTCATGAAAAATCAAGCTACTAATAAGTTTAGTAGGTTTTAATTTGAAAACATTCTTTTTTTTTAATCTTTCTTTAAGGACATGAACCTAGTCTTTTACACAGAGGCAAACATTTGTGATGAATGTAGATCCAATTTCTCAACTAATTCATGTTATTATTAAGCTGCTTGGTTGGAATGTCATTATAGCCTTTTTACACGAAGGCACACATTTGTGATGCGTGTCGATTCGGTTACTTAGCTACATCACATTCTCAACTGGCTACTAGCTCTATTCATAACCTGAAGGCCAGCGGAATAGTTATTTTAGTTAAAAGTTGTACAATTTTTTTTAATTTTTTGCCTACCTTATTGCTTTAGCTAATCATTCTCATAAAAATTTACCAATAATACCACATTTGATTGGCCTAAAATTATAAATGAGTATGACAAATTCCTAGGGTAAATGGACTAACATCGTATCCTAATTAGCCAATATATTTAGCCCTAAGTAACTTAGGTCACTAATTTCACAAGCTAATAAATCTGAATAACCTAAAAGGCTATGTTTAAGGCTAAATCTATCCCGTTAAGCTCTAGCCATTGACGCATTCACACAATTCACATCATGTAACCTAAACAAACTATCATACAAAATACAACATTCACACTCAAGGTAAAAACACGTAACCCTTCCTACATTTAAACAACATATTATCCTCAATATAAGAAGGGTACACAAACATACCCGGGGAAATAAACATAATATATGAAAAACATAAGAAGAAAATACTAACAAAAATGAAAAGAAAAGGGTTAGAACACAAAACCGTCATGTTGACTGAGATGCTGATCGTGATGGAGGCGGGATCACTTGTGCTTGATGCCCATGATTACTACCCTATCTTATACTTGCTTCAAAAAAGAGTAAGAGAGTTAGCACTCTAGAATATTCCAAATTGTTAAAAACTTATTTTGAAATTTAAAATAAATCTAACTACATAATACTTTAAACCTAACTACTAAACGTGCTAATTTATAGTCATTAGCTTGACCTTAATCCTTTAAAACTTAGCCAGGATCAATTATAAGCAGTTTTCTTCTACTCTTCTCATTCAACATCAGTTTTGTAGCCTGTGAGTAGGCTATAAATTGCAAAATGATCGGAAGGACAATATTAATAAAGTTGAGAAAACCAATTAAGCTCAATAATGTCCTTTTTTTAACAAACTGTCAATGAAATAAGGAATAACAAAACTCCCTAAATCTTCCATCTAATCCAACAGTTTATCCTGTAAGAAGGTGAGTTTCTCTCTTTCTTTAGTAATCACCATCATCTCCTCTACTTCTTCTACTTTATGAACAGAGACTTTCATAGCTTCTTCAAACTCAATGTCTATTGTCATCTATTCTTTGTCCTTTTGTTCTTCAGAAGATTTGAACACATCAATTATCCTAAATGAGCTACTCTCCTTCGGATTCTTTAATACATCATTCATGTTGAATGTCACTTGGTCATCATTAAAATAAAGGATAAGGTACTTTTTGTGGGCATCTACTAAGTATTTTTCAATGTTCACATATGGTATATCAAGAATTGGTGAATAAAAGGGAGGGTTGGCATTCTTTTCTTCATCCTCTTTCTTCATCTCTTTGTCTTCAATAAGGTGGGGTTCAACTTGGTGTTCCACTGGTTCTTTTAGCTCTTCCCCTTTCTTAAGTGTAATAGCCTCATATTGCTCTTATTGATGTAATTCCATATTTCTTATAAAGTCTTCCACATTTCTCTTACAAAATTCATGAGCAAGTTATCTTATTTGAATCTCCATATTATAAATAGAAGTGACATGATTTTTCGTTACTTGCTTAACTTGCTCTTTTAGTCTTTTCTAGCCCTCTTCCATGTCTATGAGCTTATCCAGGATCTTATCCAATTTAGAATCCCATGAACTGGACTCATCTTGCTGAATTCCTAATAGGTCATAATGTCCTAAGTGAGTCCTCACATTGTTGGACCAATAGAAATTTAGGTGGTTCTGCCACCCCAAAGTTTACGATTTCATATAAGGATGATGATTTCCATAACTAAATTAGGGCTCATTGAAATCTGTAAAAGTCCTTTACTCTCTATAATATGCATCCTCCATAATTGTCTTTTTATCTCTTCTTAGCATTCAACTCTTTAGATGTCTCATTCTCACTCTAAGAAGTCTTGATGTGTCTCTACTTTACGCTCTAAATTTTTTAATTTAAAAACAAAAGACTTTAGACTAAAAAACTAAACTAATCGCCTCTTCAGTAATGGCACTAAAAACTTGATCGCAAGGTTACGCTATGAAAAAGTTTTAATATTTTTAACCTCAATATTTCTACAAGTGCAAGGGTCATTCGCATAGTATCTAAGGTATCGATCCCACGATGAGGGTTAACCTAATCCCAAAATCTAAGGCTTGACTAACTTTCACAATATATCAAAATAAACAACTAATGCAGAAATTTAACCAATCAAATAATTAATATCAAGAATTGAACTTATAAAATATAAACAAAATAGCAATTTTGCACAATCAAATCTAGAATCAACCTAGAAACTACCAATTGAGAGAAAGGAGTTTTAATCCGAAATTAATGAAAATCGAATCAATTATCGAATTATCGGGTCTATACAGTCCTAGGGTGGATTGCTCTCTCGAGTTGTAATCTTTAACCGTAATTTATAATCTTTAGTTTAAATTATGGAATTTTAATCTCTTGATTTCCAATTTACCCAAAACCTAAATTATTTATCAATTTGTCTAATAACCTGCCAGAAACCTATGCTCGATCTCTCGTTACACGATTTTACCGGTTTGATTCAATTCTTATCTATCAAACTACCTAACTCTCGTTAGCCCAATTTGATGATATTCACTCGATTCACCCTCTTAGTTTATTATTGAATTATTAAGCACATAAATTGAATCACAAATAACTCAAATAAAACACAATAAATTAAACTTCATCAATCTCAAAGATAAAAATCTCGAAGGTGAGTTTAGACAAAAATCAACATTCAACAACACCTATTCTCAACGACTATCCCAATTCTACACATCAATAAAATTGAAATAAAATCATAAAATATTGTTGGAAAGGACTAGTGGAGGTAGCGACAGTGGGAAACCACCTATTCCGGGAAGTAAATCATGTCAAGCTTCTTCTCTGTGTCACTCTTCCTTCATCTCCTTCCTCAAATTTCTCGGTGAGCTCTTTAGGGTTTCGAAATTGGCTGATGTAAAAAAAGGCTGCTCTTCTGTTCTTTAATGTTCTATTTATACCTTTGAAGCCTTAAGGTTGATTCGGGGTCAAAACGGTCCGAAACGTCCTGCAAAACTTGAAGTTTTCAGCTGTTTTCATATCTGTCCATCGCAGGCCACGATTGTGGCTAGCACCTAACCTTTTTTGTCACAATTGTGGCCCAAAGTGCACGATCGTGGCCTAGTTTAGAGCTCTCTGTCACGATTGTGACCAAAATGTAACGATCGTGGCCTGGGTCCTGTTGGCTCGCCTCTTTCTATCATGATCGTGGACTATTGTGCCATGATTGTGGGCAGTGTTTTTGGCCTGAAATGCTTCGAAACTTCTCCATTTTTCATCGTTTACCCTGAAACACTAACAAACACATCAAGGTACCTCAAAAACATAACATTTAAGCTCAAAGACTCATACTAACCTATAAAACACTTAAATAAACATATAACACAATTAAAACCTAAATACACAGTCAACACTCAAATTAACATTAAATACATAACAAATTAAACCCTAAAATATAATACAAATCATAATTATCAGTACCCCAACCTATTTGATCAACCAGGTAAGAATTTCAAGGATGAAATTTGTTAAGGGAGGAGAATTGTAATAACCCATTTTTCCATATTAAATGTTAGAACCCTAGACCATTATACATGAGTAATAGTATTAGGAAATTATGAAGTGCATTGCATTCATATACATAATATTCACATACACACATGAATTATGATTTTTGTACACATTGTAAAGATTGTATGTGCACTCAATTGACATATTTCGAGGTATGAACGATTTAAAATAGTTATGATGTGAAATGTGATTTGTTATATCTTGAATTTTGGTTTGATGGATCTCAACTATTGATTTGGAATTTATTTATTTGGGAGATTTATAAATTTATGTGTATTTTTAGACTAGAGCAAAATGGAAATTTATGAATTTATGTGTATTTTTGAACAAGAAAAAATGTCGAGTGGCAAGACAAATTGATACATGGTAATAGAAATAAGTGACACTTGACATTAGGATTTTTTTTAAATGGCTTAAATCATTAGGTGGCAAGTGGATTAGAGATTGAGAGACAAATAGACTAGTTATTAAGAGACAATTGGAACCATAAATAAAGGACATATGGTAAGTGACAAATGTCACAACACTTGCCACACACCTCAATCACGATATACTCATTTGAAAAACCAACTTTTCTTCCATTCTTACTTTTAACTACAAGCTCTTTTCTTATTCTTCTCTCATTCATGACACACTCTCCAACCCTCACAATTTTTTATTTTTTGTCAAAATCCTTCACTTTGTTTCTCCAAGATTTCATTGTCTTCTTCATTTTGATGAAGAACCTAACCTTTTCCTCCTTAAAATGGTGATGACCGTATGAGTTTGGAGGAGCTAGGTTATTAATGATTTGAAGAATCTTTAGAGTTAAACAAGTAAGTGAATCATTGGCTTCTTATGATATATGTAGCATAACATCTATGGTGATTGTTTTGAGATAGATTGATAGTGAAAATGGTGTTGGATGTGTGCTGAACGTTGATGAAGAAATGAATATATTGATGTTCTATTTTTGTATAGATGATAAACCATAGTTTATGCATTATTTTATGGATGATATTGAGATGGAATTGAGGTGAAAATGATGAGGAAATGAAGTCTATCAATGAACTAAGAAGAAGATATGTTTGATATAGGATGTAAAGGTTAAAATATGGAAAATTTTGAAGGAGATAAATGATGAAAAATTCAGATGGCATAACCCAAGATCATCGGAATGCCTCCATGATCATAGGAAACACATGGAGAGTGAAATGTTATGTTTTGTGTGATGTTTCAACCAACTAATGATAAGTTACTTTACTTTGGTGCATTTAGACTTGATTGAGGACTAAAATGAACCTAGTTTGATACTTGATTAGTTGATTAAAGTGTTTGATATGTTTAGGTTGTAAGGACTTACGTGTGTAAATAATATGTAATTTTCACTTAAATTAATTATCTTAATGATTACTAAAAATATTACTTATAAAAGCAAGTTTATTTTAACTTTCATCCTTTTGCAAACTAATTCAATTCAATAATCAATAATGATTTAAAGTACTTAATCAATATTATAACTAATTCAACATATTAGTTAATAAGATGTAATAAAAAATTATAATAAACTTAAGAAATCATCTCCCCATACTTAAAATTATAATTGTGCTTAATAAATGATTATTTTAATATATCTATATATCTATATTTAATGTGTTTTGTTTGTTATTTAAGAGTTTTATAGTATTTTTGGTACTTAATTTTTTTAACAGTATTTGAAGGTAATAATTGTCTTGATCAACCAAAATGAGAAGAATTCATATGAAATCGTGGCATGGAACAAAGATTTAAAGAAAGTGAGGAGATGTACAACTGTGTATAGTATCTGTGTAAATATCTGTAAACATGTGGAGGTTTAAAGAATATTATGTTCTAGTCACGTGAAATTACTCGCCTGTGTATGTTGATATACGAGACCATGTATATTGCCCATTTAAAATCAGAAATTTAGGTCTTTGGAGATACATGGTCTTCAACACGACCATGTAAGTGACCATGTATATCTCAAAAACCCTAGTTTTTACTATAAAAGGACGTGATTGGAGGCAAGATGAGAAGACTTTTAAAGAATTTTTAGTTATAAGAAATACATAAAAGAAGCACTTCTGAGTAAAGGATGAGGAAAATACGAAGAATACATCACAAGATCCAACAGATAAGACCATTCATCTAAATTGCAAAAAGATTCATTAGAGAAAAAAGATAGATTTAGAATATAATTTCTTTTATTTCTATTTTTTCTTTTGAATATTTGTCTTTGGTTTTATTTTTTATGGGTAGGAACTAAATTGTTTAATGCCTAAGTGCGATGAACCTTAAGTTTTGATAACAATATGATTTGATCTTTTATTTAATGCAATTTTATTAATTAATTTTTTAAGATTCAATTATACTTTATGCACTTGATCTAATATGTCCAGAATATTAGTTTATGATTTGATTTCATATGATTTAGATTGAGAAATCCTTTTATGTGAATAAGTCTAACATAATTGGAAGGAGTTGCATGCAAACCTAGAGATAGGTCGACATAAATCCACTCGATTAAGGTCAAACCTAATAATGAAATTCATGAATCAATATTACAATCCTAAGCGTTTTAACTAGAAAGAGATTTTAGTTAATCAACTAAGGGTTACTTATTAATAGTCTGGAGAGAGATATTAATATAAGATAGGAATTTTTTCTAATAATCAATAGTTTAATTAAATGATAAAGGGTTAATATTTAGGAATTCTTAGGGTGATTCATCACCTAAGTATTGTTTATTTAATATTGACTTTTCTTAGTATTTTCTTTTATCTGAGTTCATTATCATTTCAATCTTAGTTTAGTTTCTTTAGTTTGACTTTTAGTTAAATCAAAAATTTGATTCAACAGTTAGATAATCAAAAAAGGGATATTACTAGTAATTAAAATCCTCGTGGGATCGACTCATACTTGCCTACATTAGCTATAACTACATCGTGCACTTATTGTTTAAAATTGACAAATTCTTATACGTATAAGTGATGCCCGTCAAATACATCAAAAAATAAAACCTAACTCTACACACTAAATTTAAAGTGGTAGTAGAGAGTGCATGTGTAACTTTTATTATGAATGAATCACTGTCTAGGATATGGGCGGGTTTGGTTAGATTCAATTAAGAAAACAAAGTAAAATTGAATTAATGAAAACAAATCAAATGAAACGATTAAAAAGTGGTAAGATTGATAAATGATTTTACAATCTAGTTCTCAGTTCATTCTAAGTCCACACATAAATGAGTATACTTGATTGTCATGTTGTTCTTATACCTCTCTTAGAAACTATTAATCATGGACTAACAATAAGCTCTATTAACCCCAATTTTCCCTTAAGTCATATTTAATCAAAATGAACTCTTTAATTAAGCCTAGCTATCAAATAACCTAGAATAAGCTCTCTAAATTTAGTAGGATAGCTATATTAAGAGTTATGAAAACCCCACAAGCTTGGGTCATTTAACCTATGCTATGTTATCCCCAATCATTCGTCACCATTAGTTACCACAAATGAATCAAAGCTACAACAGTTACGTATTGTAATCCAGATTATGGGTTCTTACATAAATAATGTATTGAGAATGAGAACATTAATCAATTATAGATGAATACCCAAAATATTAAGCAAAGAATAACTTAAACATTCTCTAAAGAGAGAAGACAACAATACAAGATAAAGAGATGCCCAAATATGTTTTTCAGCATTGATTTCCCCTCTGAAATGGAAGGTAGAAAAATAACTCTCCATAAATCTTAAAGAGGAAAGAGTTTTACCCCTTTTCACGCTTCTAAAACATTTCATGTCATGTTTGTCCATTTAAATGTCCTTATATAGAAAAAAATTAGGGTTATGGGATATACACGATTAGCTATAAAGGCGTGTAAGTGACCATCTGTAACATCCCGTTTCTATAGAACGGGTCGGACCTGAGAAACGGGCCCAAGTGAGGTCAATCGGAGAAGTTAGGAA
>JANZXP010094751.1:0-21740 GCA_027576715.1 Erythroxylum flavicans
ATCCACGATGCAGTATATATCTCTTTTCAAATTCAATTAACTCCTTACTGCACACTTAATAATCCACCTACTACACCTAAGCTGAGATGTGCTTGTCTTAATGCTCTATGCTTGCTCCAATTGTCATGCCATAAGGATGCCCTCATTCCATTCCCTATAAGGCATTCCACGTATCTTCCCAAATTGCTTCTATTTTTCTATAACTGGCTGAAGTGATAAAATAGTCCCTACTTATGCTGGATCTCCTACAAGCTTTTATCCTTTACGTAGATGGTATGAATCCACTTAACTTATAAGGATTATGTGAGAAAACTCAATAGTATTATTATTATATAATAAAATAAAATTTAATGAAATTGATTAATATATTATTAACTATTAATAAACTATTATAAATAAATATATTATTAATTACTAATAAAATAAATTAATATTATATTCTAAATATTTGGATAATAATAATAATTTCTTATTTTTGGAAAGCTTGTGTCATCACCCTTTTAGAATTCACGTAAAAGAAATAAAATAATCTATACTCTTCTCTTTTCTCTTCTATTAAGTCAAGTAGTTAATGACACAAACCTAACCCCATATAATGTTTACTTATAAGGATGTTAGGATGGCAATAGAGATTTAAGTTTAATAATACAAGATATATGTTATTAGATAGGCCTAAAACTGAATCAATAACTATAAGCCCTTTAATGAAGAACTTCATCCACTTGGCATATGCTCATGCTTTAAAACAAGTTATAATCTTGGCTTTAATGGTTAAAGTAGGCATAAAATATTATTTAGATATCTTCTAAGAGATATCTCATCCAATTAACACAAATATATAATTTCTAATAAACTTTTTATCAGACACACACTTAGGTAAGCAGCAATATATTAAATGATCTCCAAATCATTTACATGCTAGTAAACTAGCATATAATATATAGTCTTGCTTATATATTGTAATACTTTCTTTGTTACAATTTAATGTTAATGACTTTAATTTTTCAATTATGGCATATTAGTTATCTCTACTTTCTTCACCTTATTCTAAGGACATTGCTCCTTACTCAACTTATCACTTAATATACCATAATTGTAATCCTTTATATTAGGCCCATAATTTTATTGGATCTTTACTTTAAGAAAAAACTGTGCCTCTCTAAGATCTTTTATATTCTGCGAGATGCTCAAATATTTGGTGGAAATCATAATATCATCTACATACAAGGCCAATCACAAACTTGATCCACTAAATTTAGAGTATATACAAAATTCAAGTTATATCTTTAAAATTTATACCTATTACTACCTCATGGAATTTTACGTATCACTTTCATGATGCCTACCTTAATAGATAAATTGACTTCTAAAATCTGCAAATCTAGTGGTCAATTCTCTTTACCTTAAAATCCTTAGGTTATTGCGTATGTGATAGGTGTTAATTACATCATGTTTTTATAATGATGTAGAAATCATTGAACTTTTATTTTGATGATTTTTTTATATTATTTGATATTTAATTTGCTTTACATTTTATTTAGAAGCCTTTTTTTGGCTTTACAATAAAGAATGAATGAATTTTTGGAAGTTTCAGTTGATTTGAAATGATTTGGGGATGATTTTATAGGAAGGAATTAAAATAAGGTACAAATATGAGGGTGTATTAGGGTAATGTTCTAGAATAGGGGATTAATGTGGGGGTGTACCATGTTCTAGATTAAGGGACTAATAAAGGGATGTGTAGGCTCTATGTTCAAGCCATGTTTAACATTTTTTCTCTTTGTTTCTTCCTATTTTTGGCTAGAACAACACAAGACTAATATAAGGTCATGTTGGAATAATATAGGACTATATTAGACTTGTGTTAAAGGTTATTTTTATGAGAAAAGAAGATGATGGACACGTAAAGCAATTCAAGACAAAGATGAGGCCTTGTTTGACCAATGTTTGACATAAAATATCAGATTTTATGAAACAAAAGAAGAAAAAAGAGAAGAGAAAAGGGAGAGAAATCTAAATTTTCTAGAAATCAGTCTTAAGGCCAATGATTCGCAATAGCACATTAAGGAAAAACAATATTATAGGAAAGCAAGAATCGATTAAGTTCAATATAGAATGATCAAGATTTAAGAACTATGAGCTCATTCTTATCTTTGTTTCTTTGTTGTTCTTTACAAATTATCTTGTGTTATGATGAAATAAATTGAGATATATACTTAGATGTGATGAACCTTAAGATTTATATTTTGAGTTGGTCTTTGATATAATAAATTTCTAATTTTCTTGAAATTTATCCATGTTCTTATAATTTATTGAATTGGAGGAGTGAGTTGAAGATTTAATTATTTAATTCATGTATTGAGATTCGAGATATAACTAGATCCCAATCTAAATAAAGAGAGTTAAATATCAATTATTTGAGAGAAAGCCACAAATCTTCCTAGGTTATGGTAAAACCTATCAAAAGAGTTCACAAAGTGAATTACTAAATTCTTAGGATGTTTTGATTTGAAAGGAATTTCAATTGACCAATCTTAGGATATAAGTTATATATCTTGAAAGAGAATATATTTGTAACTTATGAATTCTTACTTTCCTAAGAAACAAGAACTATCCATTAAATTAAGATAAGCTTAAGTATGGAGAATCCAGGAGGATTCCACATATAATTATATTCCATCTATTAGTTGTTATTCTCATATATTACCTTAGATGATTAACTCTTGTTTATTATTTATATTTTCTTATTTTCATTTATTCCATCCCTCTTTTATTTAGATTAGATAATAGAAAGACAATTAGTACTAGTAATCATAGTCCATATAGGATTGACTTGTACTCGTTGATGCTAATTACAACTATGTCATGCATTTGAAGTAAAATATTAGACAATCTAGTTTTTAGCATTATTGCTGGAAATTGTAATAATATGAAGGCCTAATTTTTATTAATCTGGTCATTTTTTCTTTTATTTGTGCTTTGTTTTACTTTTTACTAACCTAGATAATTTTTATTTTTGTCTTTATTTATTTATTTCATAAAATATTTTTCTTGTCTTATGTTTTTGAATTATTTTTAGTATTTAGGTATTCATTGCTATAACTACAAATATGATGGAAGAATAGAGAAAACAATATTCTCTAGGGATTATAATACATAAAGTTTGGAATGAGAGAAAAGATGATATGTATTGGGAAGCTCAACTGATATTATCTATGCATTGTGATATTTATGTTGGTGATTACCCTAATCATGAATGCAAGATGTTGGACTATATATAAAAATCAGTGCTGGCTATACGATGTGATATTTGTAGTTATGGTCATCCCATTCATAAATATCAAACACCAAGCTATAGATGGGAGTAGCCGATTTTTATAGATAGTTTGCTTTGAAACATCCCCTATAGGAATACTCATCATTTAGGGTGAAGCAATTATCCCATCTCTGTATGGAATGATCAAGTTCCACCTAGATTTTTATAACAATAGCAACAAGAGGAGGGTCAATGTCCTGAGGAGCACCTTATCAAAGCTATGACTATAACCGAGGTTAGCACCTAAGAAACCAAAGTGTTTTTTCCCTCCATCCACAACATAAAATTTTGACTAGATAACTTGTTTAATTTGTCTTTAAAGAGTAACAAGGTATTTTGTTAGGATACACTAAGCCAAATTTGAGGGAATAAGTCAATATGACATGTTTGAGTAGTGGAGATGATTTGCAAACTAAAGAGTAGGAGGAAGCTATTACTTAAGAAGAAGAGGAAGATAAAGAAGAGGAGTCAAAGAAGGAGGTTATCGTGACACTTTTAATGGTTATCTTAAGTACAGAGGGCTCCTGTTTCCCACAAAATAAACTACCATAATCAATCAAATATCCAAGAGGTTTTATTATTCATTGTTATATTGACAATTTGTTACTAAAAAAGGTATTAGTGAATTTACTTGAATTTATTAATTTGATATCATATATCCTTATTATCTGATTTTATTAATTTGATACCATATATCCTTATTATATTGTGACATGTAGGGCTTATTTACACGCTATTGAGCCTTTAGGAAAATGCGTGAAAGCAAGTTGATGATTATAGATCTAGGTTGAACAAATTACTTGCAAAGAAGTCTAATTACAAGACTTATAAAGACACAATAATTGGGAGACAACCTAACATTTAGGTTTTTTGTTTTGATTAAGTAGCTTATAGGATTTTTAGGAGTAGTTTAATTTATTTTCTTAGTTTTAGTCTAATGGTTCTAATTTTGTTACTTTTAATTGAGATTTTTTTTTTGGAAATTTACTTTTAATTGAGATTTAATGGACTTTTGTCGGTTATAATTAGCTTAACAATGAATAATTCGAGAATTTTATTATAATTAGCTTAACAATGAATAATTCGAGAATTTTGTTTCCAAAAAAGAATATTGATCAAAATGATTCATTATAAGTTTGATTGTTATTATGATTTGATTTGTTTAGGTAAATAGTTATGATTTTTTATGAATACGTTAATTTTAATTTGGGTTATTAAGTTTGAGAATATATATTTGATTTGCATTAAGATATTTTATATATGTTTTATATATACATTATATTAAATATGAATTATTTTTAAACATTTTCATTATACCACATAAAAATATAAAGAAAGAAGTAAAAATATGAATAAATAAGCATTAAATAAATTCACTCCACTAGCTTCTTTCCAAGTAGAAAGGTTGAAATTAAGGAGTGGGGGATAGTAGCCATTTGAATATTAGTGACCTAGTGGAGTAATTAGGAGTATTTGTGACAAGGTGTTTATCTCGAGTAAAAAAGGCTTGTTAATATTTCAAATAAGCTCTTAGTGCTTTTGTGTTATGTTTAAAGTTAATGCTTTGTTTTAAATAAAGGATAGGAAAATGTTTAAAGGTAGAATTATTTTTCTCATATATATTTTTTTATTAAATTGAATGGTGTGAATTGAGTTTATGTTTAATAAATATGGAGTAAATTAAATTTATTTATGATTGATGTAAGTAGCTAAATGCCTTACAATTTAATAAAATTTACAACTGAATGAATAATGGACAATCTTGATTGATATCTTTGATGTGTTCAATACTTTCTTAAAATTGCTTCTTATTAAGTTGATAATAATAAAAATTGATTATCTTGAGGAAAAGCAAATGTTTAAGTGTAGTAGAATTTGACAAGTGCTAGTTACATCATGTTCTTAGCATAATTTAGAGAACATTTAGCGTGTACTTTGAGGATTTTTATACGATCTAGTATTTAATTTGGTTTATATTTTTTTTACAATCCTTTTTCAAGCTCTTCAATGAATAAATTCAAATAAGTTGGAGTTGATTTATAATGATTTGGGATGAATTTAGAGAAAGGAGTTAGAACATGGTGCCAGTATAAGGGTGTGCTTGGACTATGTTCTGGAATAGGGGACCAATATAAGGGTGTGTTGGGGTTGTGTTATGGAATAAGGAACTAATAGGCTAACATAAAGTCCTTATGTTCAGGCTATGTTCAACTTTGTTTTATTTTGTTTCTTCCCCTTTTTTCTATAGTAATATCAAACCAATATAGGGTCATGTTAGAACAACAAAAGACTGTGTTAGACCTTTGTTGGTGATAATTTTTATAGAAAATAAGTTAAAATGGGCATAAATCAACATACGACTAACACGAGGCTGTATTTGACCTATATTTGATTTAAAATATTGGTTTTCATGAAATAAAAGGAGGAAAGGGAGAAGCAAAAAAGGTTCTTAATTATTCCAAAATATCTTAAGTGAGGTTATTGGGGACCATCATTTTTGACTCATATATATGATTATTAGAGGAATTTTCATCCCCATCAAGCACTAAGAAGAATTACAATCATTCCTAATAGACATCTCCTTATGAGACTCAAGAAGGAGTGAAGATAGCATTAAAAATTGTCAATTTTCTTAATAAAAAATAGAGACACGCTATAAAGGTTTGAGATGTATACAAATGAGAATAAAAATTTCTTCTTTATCAGTTTTTCCTATATTATGAAGTTCTTAATATTTTTATTCACGATATTCTCAAAGTATTTTTTAATGAAGAGAATTTATTAAAAAATGTTATTTGGTTTAAGGAGAAGCAATATTGAAGAAAGGCAAGATGCCATCAAGATCAATCGAGAAGGATCAACATTCAAAAACTATAAGCTCATTCTTATCTCTTCTTTCTTTATTATTCTTTTGGATTATCTTTATTTTATGAATATCTAACTTGAGATATAGATTTAAATATAATGAACTCTAAGGTTTTTGTTTTGAATTAATTTTTTATTTAATAAAATTTTAATTTTCTTTAGATTTGTCCATGTTTTTAGAATTGATTGAATTGAAGGAAAGAAAATGGAAGATTCAATTATTTGATTCATGCATTGACATTTGAAAGAAGAAAAGTTTAACTAGATTATAATATGGATAAAGATAGTTAAGCATGAGTTATTCGAAAAAAAGCTAAAAGATATTCCTAAGTTAGGGTAAAACCTATCAAAAGAGTTCACAGAGCGAATTAGTGCATTTTTAGATTGTCATAATTTGAAAGAGATTTCAATTAACTAATCTAAGAATAGGAGTTATATGTCTTGATAGAGAATACAATTATAACTTATGAATTCTTATTAGTCCAAACATAAGAATTTTTCATTAAATTAAGATAAAATCAAGTATAGAGAAGTTCTGAGAGGATTCTACATATAAGTCTTTTCTATATATTGATTACTATTCTTATCTATTGCATCAAATGATTAACTCTTATTTATTATTTAGATTTATTTATTTAAATATATTTTATCACTTATTTATTTAGATTAGATAATAGAAAGATTGTTAGTACTAGTAATTATAGTCTTCGTGAGATTATTCTACATTCATCAGTGCTAGCCACATTTATACCATGCACTTGAAGTAAAATATAGGACAATCAATATGCACCTCCTTTACCAGATCATCATTCAAGTAGGTTGTCATGACATCCATTTGGTGAAATTCAAGAATAAAGTGAATTGTTAAAGCCATAATGATCCATAATGAGTCCTTAATTGAGATTGGTGAGGAAGCTTTACTTTAAGCCTCTCAAACTTGATTTTAACATCTTTCTTAGTTTGGAATAACAATTTCTAATTTTGAATCCATATAGAATTTCAACCAACTCTTAAATACCATTATTTTTCATAAATTATATTCCTTCTATATTTAAAATCCATTATTAGAATATGATTACTCTTTATTACTTCATCATATGTAAGAAGATTTACAATCTCTCCTAAATAATACTTTGTTTCACCTATAACATCATAAAGGATGTAGGTCTCTTATATCTCTATGAATGTTTTCATGATGCCATAAGATCAAGTTAAACATCCATCATAGTCTACTCAATAACTTCTATGCCATCTTTAATATTAAAGGCTAATGCTACATCTAAGTTATCCTTATGAAACTCTGGAAGTGCATTAATAAATCTCTCATTAATGATAAAAATGTTTCCTATTACTAGCTCAGTTTCCTTAATTGCTTATACTCTTAATGACACATCTTCTATATGATTATTTACAAATATTATAGTCCTCTACAATTCTAGTATTGTGACTAAGACAATATAAAATGTAGCTTTTTGAATTTTAAAGAGTTATCATAGGATCCAATTTCTCAATCAGCCATAAATATTGATCTCAACTTTGAACAATCCAAATAAAAATTTATAAGAACTTTAAAGTTTTATTACAAGTACAATCTTTATAAAACAAAATCACTATCTTATTCCAAATTTGTTTGCTATAATAAGGATATCTAATTCACCAAAAATAAGAAACATATTTACAAAAATTTAAATATATTTTCTCTATAAGATATTTGACTTGAGCATTAGAAAATGTCTAGGTATAACTTGGTATAAATTTAATCTTTTTTTCTATTTTGCATATTTATAATGATGTTAAAATAACAAAGATGTTTTATGTCATTATTTAACATTATCTGTAATAAACAAACTTGACTACTAGCTGATTACATGTGAATAAACACTCTTAATATCCATTCCATACAATTAAACACTTCGATATCCATTTTTTGTAAGCTAGAAATTATTTATCATCTTACCTATCATTGGTCTATTTTAGATAGATCTAAAAAATATTCTCAATTTTGACAAAATATCATAAATGAGGTTATTGGGGACCATCATTTTTTACTCATATATGATTATTAGAGGAATTTTCAACCCCATCAAGCACCAAGGAGATGGGTTAACATCTCTAGATTTCAATCATTCCATATATACATCTACTTATGAGACTCAAGAAGGAGTTAAGATAGCATTAGAAATTTTGTCAATTTTTTTCTAAAAAATAGAGAATACACCATAAAAGTTTTAGATGTATACAAATGACAATAAAAATTTTCTTATCTATCATTTTTCCCATAGTATGAAGTTCTTAACCTTTTTTTCCATGGTATTCTCAAAGTATTTTTTTTCAATAAAGAGAAGGTATTAAAAGAAATGTTAGTTAGTTTAAGAACCAAAAATATGTAAAATAGTAGATGAAGAGCTTATACAAAGTAGAACTAAAGAGGGACAATTAAAATTAACTAATACATAAGCAATTTTACAGATGGAGCCTGGAACACTCCATAATAACTAATTCAAGTTCCTAAATGAATTAATGAATAAGTAATGAAGAGAATCATGCAATGTAGTTATCGTGTATTGAGACCACAATTAGAAGCAAGGACTAAGCTTAGTTTAGGCTTAATGTTTTAAACAGGGATCATTTGTTTAATTCACTATAGACTGATGCAAGTAAATTCACGGATTGATAAATACCTATTTTGGAATAATCTTAAATTCTTCTCTTTTCATAAGGAATAAGTACCATAATTAATCAAAAGCTTGAAGGTTATTAAGTCTTTTTGGTGAGTAAATTATACATTTTTTTGTCTACCATAATTAATCAAAAGCTTGAAGGTTATTAAGTCTTTTTGGTGAGTAAATTATACATTTTTTTGGCCAGGAGACAAAGTGAAACCAATCATTATCTTGTATAGCTCTATGCCAAAAGGTAGTAGAGAAGTTATAAGTTGAAAGAAGATGGCTCAAGTTCTCTGAAGCCTAGTTACAAAGCTTGCATATATTGTTTAGAATAGGAATTACCTTCACTTTATACATCATCTTCAAACTTTGTTTATAACTAGCCACATAATAAAATAAGCTTTGGGGCACTCAAACTAATTTCCATCATGAGGCATTAAAATTAAAAAAATCTGATCAAGTTTAAGCATAACTTGTTAATGAAACACTTAGAGCCATAATGAATCCAAAATTAGTTTATCTTCTTCCCCTTGGTTAGGCATGTACTATGGTTTATGGTTCATAATCATTGAAAAACCTCTAAACCTGTAAAGCTACTCCACCTCAATAATTATCAAATTGGTTTTGGCCTTTCAAGGTATTAAGAGCCTTAGACAGTCAAAACATACTAAAGTGTTTAGAAGACCCAATTTGCACTAATTGTCAAACACGAACATTATTTTTTCTCCATTCCCAACTATTAAATCGATCCTGATCTTAAGACATGAAACTCCACAGTTTCAGTATTTGATTTAGAGTCTAAAAGAAGGATGGATTGCATTTGATGTCCCAAAAGTTATGATCCTTGATTATATTAGTGTGTATCCATTTCATTAAAAATAATTCAGGCTCTATATAACTTCCATATTCTTTTGAACCAAAACAACTTGTTAGTGTTCTTTATATAGTTGATCCCTTAGCCTCCTTCTTATTGACATCTTATAAAATTATATTTAATTAAAGACCATATGATAGAGCTTTCAGTCATTAAAATTAGAGGAGTAATTCATTTGTTATCTAACCTGTAATATATTTATCATCATATTCTTTTTTACTCTATGCTTTTATTATCTTAATATGAAAAATATTTTGTTTTTTTACATATTTATCAAAGTAATTTGAAAACTTGCATGGAAAGGCTTTTCTTCATACCAAAATTTTCAATTAATTTGTATAAAAAATTTAATGTTTAATTCTTTGAACTAATTTCTCATTTTTGATGTTGTAATTAAATTATCGCTCTTCAAATTTTTCGAAAAAATCATTTTAATTAGGGCAAGAATTTTTTCACTGAGACCCTCATCATACAATAAAATCTTATAGCTTGAAATGTTTGGCCATGCTTTAATGTTATTTATGTTTAAGTTTTTCTTATCAATTGTTTTTGCTAACTAATGAGCAACTATTTGAGTTTGTGAGATTAGTAATCACAGTAATCAAAAAGGAATCAAACGTCCATTTTAAATCTATTGACAAGTTGGAGGTTGAGAATGGCAAAATAAGAAGTCAACCTTGCTTCTGTAATAACTCTTATTTTTTTCAAATTGCCCTTAAATTAAGGTATGCCTCACTAAATGGTGGTAAAATTGATAGTTGGTTGAAGGATATTATTTAGAAGAAAACTAAAACATTACAACTAAAAGTTAACTATGGAAAACAATTTGGTTTATACTTGAGGAAAAGATAAAATGAAATGATAATCAATTTTCTTATTGGAGTTATGTGAAGGATTATCAACAGCTAAATGGATCATAATACAAAAATGCTTAATATAATCATGAAATCATGTGTTTTGGATTTATTAGTTCCATTTTCTTTTCTTTATTTGCTTGAAAAATGCAAAATCATTTGTTAGCATACAAGAGGGGAATGAATTATGTGCATTCATTGTTTGTTTTATTTAAGAAATAGTGAATAAATTATCTATTTTAATAAATGATTATGACAAATTTTTATATAATAATCATAAAGCAATCATAATAATAATTAAAAAGAGCAGGCAAAGAGAGAAAAAGTCTATTTATAGTGGTTAAACTGAATAACTCTTAGCATATTTTCATTCCCTAAGTTTCACTTGGGAATTCAATAATTTCTTCCTTTAATGGGTGAAAAACAACTCTCCATATTATTGTGATCATCCCTTTACAAATCGTTTGCAAGATTAAAACCATCATAATGTGTATCTTAAGTAAGTTCACCTATTGCAATAGTTTCACAACTATATAATTCAAAAAATCCCTCCCTTACACACATTAATTACTAAAGTCTTTATATATGTTATGTCATACATATATATTCTTTAGCATCTCAAGGCTATTATCAATTCTTTAGTATGCCTAAGATAACTCTCATAAATCATATATGATCTGTTTATACTTAAAAATTAAAATAGTTGTTAAAAATAAAAACTAGCCATTACAATAGCCAATAATAGGAGCATTAGTTGACCATTCTACATATTGGTTGACCATTATGTCACATTAGTTAACCAATATGGTCATAAACTCATGTTACACATTATAAAACCACATTGGTCAACCACTCGCCTATATTAGTTAGCTAATATACCCAAAATCCTAAATTAGTTATCCACTAACCTAGATTAGTCGATTAATGTACCTGATAACCATTTTTCGTAATTTTAAGTTTTAGCTTTCTAATGAAGGACTGAATTTGGGAAAATTATAGATGAGTTAGAGAAGTTTTAGAGTGATTTTAGAGGAAAACAAGTTGAATATGATCCTATATTCAATAATATGGAACATATAATATGTGTTTAACTTGTGTAGCTTAAATGCATTTTGATTCTTCAATAATCTGGTGAATAAAGAAACACAATATGACCCCATGTCAAATAATATATCAGGGTGTAGTTTGCTTCTTTTACAATTGGTCAGATAAAGAACTTGACCTAGACATGATGCATTATTATAAAATATGACTCATACACGGCATCATATTTGTTGGCACTAGGCCTGTGTTTCAAGTGAAGAGTCTTAGTTGTGAAATAAAAAAGAGATAAATCTAATATAGGGTCAACATTGTCCTATTTTCATGACCAGTTATAATGGTGATTGTTATGAAAAAGAATTTACGATGGATATAAAGTAATATAAAGACCTATACAGTCTTGTGTTTGATTCGTGTTATTGGAATTTTTATGGTTTTAGGGTAAAAATGAGAAATAGAAAAGAGAGAGGAGAGAGTAGAAAGTCATATGAGAGGACTAGAGAATTGAATTGAAGTATCTTGGAAGAAAAAGAAAGCAATTTTGGAGGAAAAGGGGGATTCTAATCAAGATTTAATCAAGAAACATCAGGATTCAAGATCCATAAGAGTTCATTCTTTTATTTTGTTTTCTATATTGTTGATTGCTAGTTTTATCCATCTCTTTATGAACTAATTAGGATATAGATTTAGAAGGGAGAAAACATAAGACTTATTATTTTGGATTGAAAATTAATTTGATGCAAGACTTTATTTTTAAATAATTATTCTTGATTATATTGAGTTGAATTGAAATATGCTTTTTTTAATTCAATTTTTAGATTTTGTACATTGGGATCTGGATATTATATGCATTAATAGATCATAACATGAATAATGAAAGTTGTATGGACTACTAAAGATAAAACTATACAAATTTTCAGGTTATGGTAAAAAACATTATAGGAATTCATATAGCATGCTAATACTTTCTTAGAGATTTTAATATGAAAAAGATTTCAATCAATCAACTTAAGGATAGGAGCTATATTACTAGAGAAATCATATAGTTATAGCTTAGTAGTTCCTACCAATTTAAGTAACTAAAATTAATCATTAGATCAAGATAAAATCAATTATAGGAAATGTTCTAGGGGAATTCTTCAACTAGATCTTGTTTATCTACTAGTTACTTTATTCTTGCTTATGGCTTTATTTGGTTGTTTCTTATTATTATTTTAGTTTTTTAATTTTCTTTAACACTAATCACTCATTTAGTTATATTAGCTAATAGAAAGGCGTTTAGTGTTAATAGTTATAGTTCTCGTGAGATCCACATTCAGACTCACTAAGCTATACTATAGGAAATGATAAATGCATTTACCTAGGTGATTTCTTTACTATTGTTGTGTGTTTCATTTCATTTTTATCACAAATTTTTTTGGCTTCGTTGCCTAGAAGTATAATATCAAAAAGGCACTATTTTTATTAATATAATCATTTTTTTATTTTCTTTTTTATTATTTTAGAAACTTTTCATTTCTTTTTTCATGTCTTAATTTTTGAGTTCTCTTTCTTAATATTGTGTTTATGGTTAAATTTTAGGATTTGAGTATTTATTATTATAGCTATCAATGGGTATTGGTGATATGTTGTAATATTTGTAGCAGTGGTCATTTTAATCATGAATTTCAAGTGCTTTATAATGTGTAGCAACCATGTAGGCAACCAAATTTTATGAAGAATTGACTTTCCAATATCCCTTATCTTGATATTTATAATCTAAAATGGAGAGACTATCCCAACTTTACTTGATGCAATCAAGCTTCAATAGATTCTAAAAAAAAAGCTTAAATAGGATTATAGTTGTTACATATCTTTTGGTTCTTTCATTTTTAGCTTTCTAGTAAAGTGCTGAAACTTATAGAGAAATTTATGAGGATTACTTGTGGTCTACTTAAATTGAGGTTGAAATATAAGCAAAATGAGCTAAAATGAAATTTGCTTGCTAAAGAATGCATGGGGGTTAGTTTAACCTCTATTAAGTTTATCGACGAGGTGATGCTAGCTAAAGAACTATGGAATACTTCTTTATCTATCATCAGTCCTTATAAATAAGTTGGGTAGGATGGGTCCATGCTAAGTATCTTGTAGGTAAAGTATATGGAAAATTTTGAGCCATAGAGCATATTACTAGAATTGGAAATGACAAATTAACTTCTTTTTAGTTTGGTTACTATCATAGTTTGAGAATTTAGTGAGGTTTATTTCTTTATAAACAACTTGATGTAGCTCGATAGTAAGCTAATAAGATAGGATGAGGTGATGTGTAGTTATAAGTAGGGAGTTGAAGATCATAGAGGAAGATGACATTAGATTATATCATTGATTAATTATGAATAAAATGATAATATATATAAAGTAGAATATAGGGGATGGGATGTGACATGTATAAGGGAGAGGAAAGAGGAGAATAATGACTATGCTACCGTTGATATTGAACTATAACTAACTTTTATCTAATAACAGTATTGACTTTCTCGTTCTATTTATTGCTTCTTGTTTCTTTTATACTATTTATTTTCACATTATAATCAGTGAGAAATTTCCTATATATAAAACCCTAGTTGAGTTTCAATTATTTTATATCAAATTAATAATAGAGCTATAGATTCATAATAAGAATTGTGATTAAACTAAAAAGAGATGGCATAGGGGCCCAAGTGTTAGGATGTTAAAGATTGGACGAAAATCTAAAACATTAGATATAAGAAACATAAACTAATTATGAAATGATGATTGAATAATTAAAGGAAACGATTATATAATTACATATAAATAGTATTCAAAATTGAAGAATGTTGAAAGATGATAAGAAGATACTAAAGTTACATACTAATGAGTTTAAGGTACATGGTGGATATACCATCCCAACTCAATTTAGTAAAGTTTCTAACCTTTGACGATGAAGGTCCTCATAGTTAGGTGTTCAAGTGTGAGTAATTACTTATGTTGGATTGAACATTAACTAAGGTGAAGGTGGAAATTATAGTGTTGCATTTGGTGGGAGGAGCTCTATCCTAGTACTAGTTGTATATGAGGAATAGTCTTACAACAGAGCCAATTAGTTAGGGTGAATAGTTAATAGCTTCAGAATAAAGGTTTAGAGATTCATTGTTTGATGATCTAATAGGGGAGTTAAAAAAAGTTGAAGCAGATCACTACTATTAAAGATTACTATGGAAAGCTTGATTTTTTGTTTCATAAGTTGGTCATTCCAAATATGCATTTGGTTAAGGGTTTGAAGCTATAAATTGAGTAACCTATAAAGTTATTCAATTTAGTAAACATCTAATATGCTCTCGAAGTAGCTAAGAAGCCAGAAGTATAATTTTAATATTATTATGCAGCCTATAAAACTAATTACCGGAATCACCAACCAGGAGTATAAGTTGTATCTATAGCTCTAATATTATAGCTAGGGTTGTTGCCTAAAACAATGTTAATGAATTATACAGTGAAGATGACTAGGGCAAGTAAAAGTAAGGAAATTAATGATTTTAAAGCTAAAAGATTATGCTTTTGGTGTAATGAAAGGTTTATGCTAGAGCATAAATTCAAGAGGAAATAAGTTCATATGCAGGCAATGTAGGAAGAAGATAATTTGCAGATGAAATATGATGAAGAGGAAGAGATGTTAGATCATTTACATGTAATTTCTATGCAAGTTATGACAGGTATTGCAACTTCTCAATATAAACAAATGAAAGTAAAAGATATTTCTAATAGAAGAGTGATACATATTTTGATTATTAGGGGTAGTGCTTCCAATTTTATTTAGGCTTTATTAAATAACGATGAAGGAGTTTTGGAGGATATAGAACCTATGACGATTATTGAGGGAGGATGATTGAAAGCTTGGTGTATCGTGAAGTGGATGAAAGATGCTAATACGATGGATTAGTGATTAAGATTTGGGAAAAATGATATGGTATTGATGTTCAATGATTGTTGCCTTAAGCAATGTAATTTTTAATTACAAGAATATGGCTATAATGTTTGAATGAAAATAAAACAGGGTGAAGTTACACACTAGCCATGAAAAAATGCAAGTTGGATATCAAGCAGATAATTTGATAAAATTATGAAAGATGTAGATGATTGCAATTTTTATCATTAAACCATTCTAAACAAATAAAATGGAAATAATCAATCGAATGTGAGGTAATATTTTGAGATGTGGGTGTAAGGAAGGAGATAAATTGTGAATGATTAACAACTTACTCAAATTTTATTAAAGCACTATAATGATGTCTTTACTGATCCAATGGTTTTACCACCCAAAATAAGGGTACACAGGTTATTAGTACAAGTCCTTAAAGGTATTTAGGGTTATAAAAGAGGGAAATTGAGGAGCTAATTAGAGATATGATGAAGAAAGGCAATATTTAGGAAAGTGTTAGTCCTTTTTCATCACCTATAGTTTTGTTTCAAAAAAAGATGATTTATGGAAAATGTGTGTGTATTATAGGGCTTTTAATATAAATACAATGAAAAATTTCCCAATTATTCTGATTAAAGAGCTCATAGATGAGTTACAAGGAGCTAACTTCCTTTCTAAATTAGATTTAAGAGTGGGTTATCACTAAATATGTATGTTTAAAGATGATATTCAAAAGACTACTTTTATAAAATGCATTATGAAGTTTTGCTTATGAATTTTATTTTAACCGATGCCCCTACAACTTTCCAAGTCTTACGAATTTAAGTTTTAGATCATATTTGAGTAAGTTTATGTTGGTATCTTTTGATGATATTATGTTTAATATTTCTTCTTTATATCATCATTTAAATCATCTTCAGAAAAATGTTACAAGTTTCAAGGGAGCATTAGTTTTTTATTAAGAAATCTAAATGCTTATTTAGGGAAAGGAAAGTGGAATACGTTAGACATTTCATTTCTTGCAGAAGGAGTGGCTACAAATATAAGAAAATCTCATTAATTCAACAATGATTAGTTCCATTAACCTTGAAACAACTTAAAGGATTCCTTAGATTAGTTGGTTATTATAGGAGATCCATTAAGGGATACGGGTAAATAAGCAAACACTAACAAAATGGTTAAAGGAAAATGCATTCAACTGACATTAAGAAGTTGATTATGCCCTCCGTGCACTTAAAACAACTTTAATCTCCTATGTTGGCTTTACCTAACTTTGATAAAGTGTTTATAATAAAGGCATTTGTGTATGTTAGTGGATTGGGAGTAATCCTAGTGTAAGAGTTACATCCTTTAGCATATTTCAACAAAGATTTATCTAAAAAGTATTGACATTTATTTATATGGGAGAATGAAAGCTAATAGCAATTTAATATTGGTCTAATTACTTTACAGATAGGAAGTTTATGATTCAAAAATATCATAAAAACCTCAAATACTTACTTGAGCAAAAGATTACCACTCTATTTTGCTGTAGAAGATTACCACTCTATTTCAGCAAACCTAGTCACAAAATTTTCTTAGATTTAATTTTGAAATCAAATACAAGAAAGAAGTGGATAATGTAATAACTGATGGTATATCTCGGATTGAGTATGAAGAGTTGTATACCATATTGGTTTCATAAATTCAAAGTTCATTATTGTCAGAGATTAAGAGGGGTTAGGAGACTAATAGCTTATTGCATTCATTGGTTCAAAGATTGAATAAGGAGAGGAACTAAAATCTACTTATATATGAACTAAGGAGTAGTTATGTTGGAAAGATAGATTAATGGTGGGATTGTGTTGGAAAGATAAATTAATAGTGGGAGCTAATGTGCAATTGAGGGAGAAGATCATCTCTTTGTTCCATGCTTAAACTACAAGAGGTCATTAATGTTATTTGGCAACTTATAAAAGAATGAATTTTTATTTCTATTGAATGAAGATGTAAGCTCACATTTAATAATTTATTAGGAAATGTGATGTTTGTCAAAGAATCAAATATAAAACTTTAGCCACATTAGAGAAACTTCAACCATTACTAATTTCTCATCAAGAAAAGATAAATGTCAATATAGATTTCATAAAAGGTTTGCCTGAATATGATGGTTATATAATCATCTTTACATACATTGATCAATTTACAAAATATGCTCAATTCATTCCTTTAACACATCTATGTTTAATTGCTAAAGTTGTTTATGAATATGTCAATCTTATTTAAAAATTGCATGGTATACCTATCACTACTGTTAGTGATAGAGATCCAATTTTTAGCAACTTTTGGCAAGATTTCTTTAAGGTTCAAGGTGTTCGATTAGTTTTATCCTTTGCTTATCATCCTTAAATTGATGGTCAGACAAAAGTAGTTTAAAAACTTTAGAAAGATATCATGTTATATAGTAGGTGTATGCCCTTAACAATAGAGCAAATGGCTTTCCTTCCACTCTTCACTGCTTTCCTTTTGATACATTATATAGTTTTACACTTCAATTCATATTCCTTATTTTTCTAATGACTCTAGGTGTTAATGGTGGATCAGTCTTTAAAGGATCATGAAGAGTTAATCAGATTTCATAATTCGTGGTGCTCAGAATCTTATGAAGCAATTAGCAAATAAAAAATGTTTTGACCTGTCTTTTTAGCGGATCCTATCATCGACTTAGTATGCATCACATAAGGAACTAGAAACTTTCTTCTCTATTTTATAAACTTGAACTATCAGAAGGGTCCAAGATTTATTACATTTTCCATGTTTCTTAGTTTAAGAAATATTTTGCAAATTTCTTATAGATCTAAACTTCTCTTCCTTCTTTTATTTAGTCAATCACTTGATAACTTGCTACTGTTCTTAGTAGATTTATAGTTTATAGACAGAATAAATGTAATGTGTAAATTTTGATGCAGTGGTTGGAAGATGATACCATTTATGTTTTATAAGAATTTCTATATGATTTACAATGAAAATATATTGATTTCAACGTTGTGGACAAGGTTAGTAATACAAGAAGCATTAATAAGATAGTTATGAATCTCGTATCGTACCAGTTAGAAAATGGTACAGAAGGTTATGTTCTGATACCAGGTTCTTGTACCAGCCTGCATTGGCCTATTTTACGTGGTACCGTTGATATTTAGAATCCCAGCCATATACCAACCGGTGCAAAAAATTTTAAAATTTTCAGGGGTTTTCGATAAAACAAAAAAAAATTTTCAAACCCCCCAACCCACCCGACACTTGCTACTGCTGCTCTTCTTCTTCTTCCTCTCTTCATTTTCTCTCTCACACTCTCACTCTATCCAACCGTCTGGCTACCACCAACGCACCCAAATAGCCTGATGCTACCAACCCACCATCGTACTAGTCACAGCCATAAAGTCTCCCCTAAATTGCTAGATTTGAAATAGATCTAAATCCAAACTCGACCCGACCCGACATTGAATTGGTTTCTAATTTTTTGGTGTGTTTTTTGCTCTTAAATTTCATAAATAAATTCAATATATTTGGTTTTTTATGTATGTTTAGTGATGAAAATTGTTGGAAATTATTGGTATGTTTTGTGATGAAAATTGTCTATGTATGTTTTTATAATTGTTGAGTTGAAATTATTGGAAATTGTTAGAAATTGTTGAAATTTGGAAATGGAAATTGTTGAAAATGCAGATTGTTTATGCATATTTCATTACTTTATGAATTGTGAATGGTGAATTTATGATGGTTGAAATTGTTAGTTATTATAAATGAAATTGTTGGTTGTTGGAAATGAAACTGTTGGAAATTTGGAAATGAAATTGTTTATATATGTTTTGTGACGTTTGAAACTTTGAATTGAAAATTTTCAAAATTGTTGTAAATGGAATTGTTGGAAATTATTGGAGTGGAAAATGTTGGAGATGGAAATTATTTATGTATGTTTTGTAATGGTTGAATTGAAATTGTTAGAAAATATTGGAAATGAAATTGTAGGGAATTGTTCGAAATTGTTGAAAATGCAAATTGTTTTTATATATTTCATTATTTTGTGAATTTGTGATGATTGAAATTGTTGGTTGTTGGATATGAAATTGTTGGAAATTTGGAAATGTAAATTGTATATGTATGTTTTGTGATGTTTGAAACTTTGAATTGAAGTTGTTCAAAATTGTTGGAAATTATTAAGAATGGAGAATGTTGGAAATAGAAATTGTTTATGTATGTTTTGTAATAGTTAAATTAAAATTGTTAGAATTTAGAAATGAAAATTGTTGAAAATGCAAATTGTTTATGTATATTTCATTATTTTGTGAATTGTGAATTTGTGGTGGTTGAAATTGTTGGTTGTTGGAAATGAAATTGTTGAAAATTTGGAAATAAAAATTGTTTATGTATGTTTTGTGATGTGTGAAACTTTGAATTGAAATTGTTCAAAATTGTTGGAAATGGAATTGTTGGAAAATGTTAGAAATGAAATTGTTGGAATTTGTTGAAATTTGGAAATGAAAATTATTTATGTATGTTTTGTGATGTTTGAAACTTTGAATTGAAATTGTTGAAAGTTAGAAACATAAACTACCATTTCTTTCCATTTAATCAACATGTAAAATATGTTGAATTATTTGGTATTATATATGTGTGGGCTATCATAAATATTTATAATAGATAATGTGTGAAAGTAGTGATGTATATGTGTCCAAAAGGAACTTTTTTCCAAGTTGTGAACATGTTGTAGGCTAAACTCCAACCACTTATACTAAGACTTATTAATGTCTATTAAAAATCGTAGAAGCAACTTATATATTTAAGAACCAAATATAGAATGGTGTATATAATATTATGGTTTGTTAGAAAGAAAAAAAGATTTAAAGCTTTAAATAAGTAAAAAAACATTTCCAAAGAAGTTATATCCTTCAACTTGATCCTCATGTTATGAATAAATCTTTCAACTTGATCCTCATGTTATGAATAAATGCGTATGAACAATTGTATAAGATATGTCATTCATTATTTGGTGATTATGTAAATCATGACCTTCAACTTAATCCTCATGTTTGAAACTTTGAATTGAAATTGTTCGAAATGGAAATTGTTTATGTATGTTTTGTGATTGATGGAATTGAAAATTATTTAAGTTTACCTTTAGCTCTCTCTCTCCATTTCTTTTGTTTGATATTCCCTACATAAAGTGAATCGCTGTACACTTTTTATTGCCATCTCCACCATCACAAATCTCAAATCTCTTAGTGTTCTCGCTGTTTCTCTTTGTCTTATTTGTCTCTAGAATCCTGTATTGTTCATTGCATTAAAAACCTATGTTGGCCATTTAGAGGTATTTACTTTTCTGCTTCTTCCGCGTCTGATTTGTGGGAAAACTTGTGGCTTTGATTCTTATTTAGTAGGTTTATACTTCTTATGTGTTATTTTGGTGAATTTTCTTTATTAATTGTTGATGATGCTTAACTTTTGCCTGGGTCGAGGTTCTTTCTTCGATTTCTGCGGTTTTCTTAGGGTTAAGACGGTGACAATTGATTCATAAAGAGAATTTTATGTTTTTGAAAGGGCGACACTGATGATCAGTTTCACTTTTCGATATATTCATGGACGATGGAAGATTTGGGTTTTATTTTTTAAGAGAAGGTTTGGGTTTCTTTTTTAGTTTAGTATGAAGTATTTTCATCCCTGGTTTGCTTGTTCGTAATGGGAAGAAATGATTTTGGAACCTTGTAATGATATGTTAGAATGTCATGTTTGTCCAATTGGCGACTGGTATAATATACTTATATGTCGAGTGTTTTAACATAATCTTGCTTTTTTGAATGCCGCTCTCTTTATTTTATGAAATACCTTCCTTTTTCTTGTATTGAATGATAGTGTATCTGTTCTTTTTATTTTTCTTACTACATTTGAATGATGTTTTACCTGTTGCTTGCTTTTAGTTAATTCATCTATTGGGAAGATTCTGTAACCTTTGGAGCACCAATAACTTTTTAAATAGCCTGCAACTTTTGTTTCACTGAGTTGGTATGTAGAATATGTTATGTGATTGGACATAAAATATGTTTCAACATATGTGGAGTCGTTGTTGAGGAAACTTTTTTGTATAAGAGCCGATAGAACCATGTGCGCTCTGAGTGCTTTTGAGGACTTGAGTAAAGCATGGATGTTTGCTCAAGTTTTCAATTGGTCA
>JANZXP010094761.1:0-21738 GCA_027576715.1 Erythroxylum flavicans
ACGTTCATTTGTTTCTAACATTATTATTATTTGATTTTCATCAAAATTAATTATCGTAAAGTCCTCTTGACTTAACACAAAGAGCACATGATTGACAGTATAATCCAGCCTATATGCATGGCCACCTATCCTAAACCAGAATGTGTCCATTTGAGTATTGTAGTGGATAGTGGTAAAAAATTCTATAGTGATCATGAGGTATGTCAATACATCATAATGAATTAAAAGACCTTAACCAATATTTGCAGCTAATCTTTCAATGTTACGCCTTAGTCTTTGAGTTTCTAACAGGTTAAAATCAAAGTACCTAGGAGGCAATAACTCTTTATCCTTAAAATCCCAGAATCGTATACTTTCTTCTTTTGAAGAAATAGGGAATAGGGCGCGAAAGGTGGCCGCCATATCACGTTTACCTTCTCCAGAGACTTGGAGGTGCAGTTAGTCAGTTAGTTTATGGGCTAGAAGCTTCCTTAGAGCCATTTAAGGAGAAAAACTTGCAAAAAGAGTCAAAAGAGAGATTAGCATGTTTTTGAGAGAGAAAGAGAGAAAAACTTACCAAATCCTTGGATTCTTGAATGGGTAATGTGAAATAAGTGTTAAAGGAGTGAATAATGATGGAAAAAGTGAAGAAAACACCAAGATTGATGAGTGGGTTTTAGGTTTTAGAGTGAGAGAATGTGAAAAGATGAAGAAAGAGGAAAGAAAGAGGGGTTTTAAAAATTCTTCGAGCTAGGGATAAGGTTCCAGAAACTTTCTGAAGAGCTTTCCCATGATTGTGGAAAACAAGCCCATTGTCACGGTCGTGGGCACTGCACAGACACCCAATCTTGATTTTCCAGCTTTTTAGCCCTTTTCCAATCTTAGCATACATTACCACAATTCAAGCAACCTACAAACACATCAAAATCACCTAAACAATAAGAAATTTGAAGAGAAAACAAGTTAAAACTCAAACAAAACCTAAGTAAACACCAAGAAATCATAGCAAACTCAAACCAAACATAATTAAAACCAAACAAATCAAACAAACAAGTAAAAAAAGACAAACAAAAGAAAGGTAAACATGCTAAGTTAAGGTCATTAGCTTGATCATTCCATATGCATTCATGAAAGAGTGGAAGAAAGGAAAGAGATGACTTCCCTTTCCTATGAATATGTCCCTCCATAATATGGCTTGCAACTATGCCCATTGACCTTGAATGCTTCACCCTTGTCATTTTTTAACTCCAAAGTTCCATAAGGAAACACTTGAAGAATCTTGAAGGGTCCACTCCATCTTGACTTAAACGTTCTGGGAAATAACCGAAATTGTGAATTAATTAAAAGCACAAATCCCCACTTTTAAACTCCTTTTTAATGTGAGCATCATGCCACTTTTTTACTCTTTCTTTGTATAACTTAGCATTTTCATAATTTTCGAATCTCAACTTTTCTAATTCATCAAGTTGTAACAATCTTTCTCACTCGCAAGCTTCCAATCCATATTTAACTTTTGAATTGCCCAATAAGCTCTATGCTTCAACTCCAAAGGTAAATGGCAAGCCTTGCCATACATAAGTCTATATGGAGTAGTACTTATAGGTGTCTTAAAGGCTATTCTATACACCCAAAGTGTACCATCTAACTTTAAAGCCTAATCTTTTCTTGAAGTGCTCACTACCTTCTCCAAAATCTTCTTTAACTCTCTACTCACCACCTCTACTTGGCCACTAGTTTGGGGGTGGTAAGGGGTCGCCACTCGATGATGCACATTATATTTTTTCAATAGAGCTTCAAAGGATTTGCTGTAAAAATCTCACTCTCGGCACTCAAAATCTAGTGAAAATCTTCTTAATAAATCTTTGCACCACCTTGCCATTATTGGATGGAGTAGCTACAAATTCAACCTACTTCGAAACATAATCGACTCCAATCAGTATGTATGTGTTACCTAAGGAGGATGGGAATGGTCCTATAAAATCCAAGCCCTACACATCAAGTATTTCCACTTGTATGATATTCAAAAGTGGCGTCTCATCCCACTTTGATATGTTGCCCACTCTCTGGCATCTATCACACTGTAGCACAAAGTTTCAGGCATCCTTGAACAAACTTGGCTAATGGACCCCACATTCCAGGATACCAGTCGTCTTCTTGTTCGCTCCATAGTGTCATGTATACACTAAACTATGACATTAAGTCAAAATGTCAGGCTTTTCATCTTTAGGGACACACCTCCGAATCACATTGTTAGCAAAAATTTTATATAACATATGTTCATCCCAAATATAGTGAGAACACTAGAATAAGAAACACTTCCTTTGTTGATATGAGAGATCAAAAGGAAGAATACCAACTGAGAGGTAGTTTGTAATATCTGCAAACGAAGGACGAAGAGGATTTTCTACCATTATTAAAGCCTCATTAGGAGAGCTCTCCTCAATTTCCTCTTCTTCTTCATGGTGTCCCCTTCAAGTCGTGATAGGTGGTCTACTACAATATTTTCTGCTCCCTTTTGGTCTTTAATCTCAATGTTGAATTATTGGAGTAGAAGCACCCATCGGATAAACCTAGCCTTAGCATCATTATTAGCAAAGAGATAACGTAATGCCTCATAGTTTGTAAAAACAACAACTTGTAAGCCCAAAAGATAAGAATGAAATTTCTCACATGCAAATACCACTACAAGCAATTCCTTCTTAGTAGTGGTATAGTTTAGTTGTGCTCTCATCAAGGTCTTGCTTACGTAGTAGATGGCTTGTAGCCTCTTCTCCTTCTACCGGCTAAGTACATAACCAATAGCATTGTCACTTGCATCACACATAATCTCGAAGGGAAGAGACCAATCTAGTGATGTCAAAATGGGTACTATTGTAAGTGCCTTCTTCAACTTGTTAAAAGAATCCAAACAACCATCATCAAACATAAAAGGCACATCTTTAACTAATAAATGAGTAAAGGGTCTAGCAATAAGAGAAAATATTTGATGAACTATTTAAAAAACCATGCATGACCAAGAAAAACTCAGAAGCTCTTGATTTTGATAGGACGTGGTAGCTTTTCAATCACTTCAATCTTAGCTCGATCTACCTCAATCCCCCTATGTGAGATCTTATGACCCAATATAATTCCCTCTTGGGCCATGAAATGACACTTCTTTTAGTTTAAGACTAGATGAGACTCCTCACATCTTTGAAGCATTGTATTTAAATTTAACAAGCAATGATCAAAAGAATCTCCAAAGATAAAGAAGTCATCCTTAAATACCTTCATGAGGATCTCATTTATGTCTAAAAGAAATGGCCATCATACACCTTTGGAATGTGACAGGTGCATTGTATAAACCAAAAAGCATCCTCCTATAAGCGAAAGTCTTATAAGGACAAGTGAAAATGCTCTTTGCTTGATCCTGTGAGTATATAAACACCTGATTGTACCCTGAGTATCTATCAAGAAAAGTGTAAAATGTATGGCTAGCCACCCTCTCAATCATTTGGTTCACAAAAGGTACAGGGAAATGATCCAAATTGAGCTTTCAGTAATTAGTACACACACTCCAACCTATGATGGTCCTAGTAGAAAACTTTTCACCTTTTTCATTCTCCGTCATTATCATGCATCCTTTCTTAGGCACACATTGTACCGGACTCACCCACTCACTATTTGAAATGAGGTAAATGATCCCCACATCCAAAAGCTTCACTACCTCTTTCTTCACGACCTCTTGCATGTTTAGATTTAACCTTCTTTGTCTCTCCCTCACTATTTTACATCCTTCTTCTAGGTTAATCCTATGCATCACCACATTAGGGCTAATCCCCATAATATCAAAAATTTTCCACCCCATGGCTCTCATCCTCTTCTTAATGGTCTCCACCACTTTCTCTTCTTGCTCACAATCCAATTGGTTGGAGATAAAGATGGGTAGGGTATGGTTCTTACCTAAAAAGGTTTGTCTCAAGTGGGAAGGTAAGAGTTGATGCTCTAAAGTGGGAGGCTTAACAATAGTGTGTAGCTGTTCTCTCCAACATCTCCTTCTCAACTCCCTCACATAATTCCTCTTCTCCCACACTCTCATCTCTGTGTATTTCAATCTTCATCAACTTCCTCTTCAACTTCTTTCACACACTCATCCACAACATTAATCTTTAGACATGCAGTACCATCCATTGACTTCGTCAAAGATTTAGACATTTTAAATTCAACCTGCTCATCATCAATTCCCAAAATAAGTTTTCCTTCATGCACATCAATTAATGAGTTACTAGTATTCGTAAAGGGCCTACCCAAAATAATGGACAATTTCTATCGGCTTTAAAATCTAAATGATAAATTTATCCACTTTTACTAACACATCTTCTACAACTCCAAATGGCCTCTTGATGGATTGATCTGTAAGCTGAATAAGCATGGATGTTAGCTTGACCTCTCTTAATCCTAATTTCCTAAAAATAGACAAAGGCATCAAGTTAGTACTTGCATCTAAATCACATAAACATTTAGAAAATTCAAAGTCATCAATAACACATGGAATAGTAAAACTCCCTGGATCTTGTAGTTTTGAAGGCATTATGGTTGAGATGATCAAACTACAATTCTCCATCAAGGTTACCATTTGATTGTCCTCTCGAGTAAGTTTATGTGTGAGTATATCCTTAAGAAACTTCGCATACTTGGGCATGCACTCCAAGGCTTCCACTAATGATAAGTTAATATAAAGCTTCTTCAGTTTCTCCATAAACTTGGAAACTGAGTGTCTACTTGATGTTGTCTTACTCTTTGTGGATACAGATGTTTAAGCTTATAAGGTGGTGGTAGTACATACGGCCTCTCTTCTACTTTCTCTTTTTCTATCTCGTTTCCTTTCTCCTTTGTTTGACTCTCCTTTTACACACTTGGCTCCTCTAATTGCTTACCACTCTGAAGTGTGATTGCCTTGAATTTTCCTTTGGGTTGGCTTTAATGTTGCTCGGTAGGCTACTTGCATTTTTAGAAGACTAAGCAGTAGCAAGTTGAACTACTTGAACCTCTAAGTTGTGGATGGAGGAAGCATGGCTCTTCAAGATTTGGTCAAATTTGGCGTCTTGGCTTGCAAACATCAGTTTTGATTCTCTTTTTGCCTTCTTTAACTTTCCTTTTGGCTTGAGAATGTGGACCTCAATATGCCCATTTTAAAATCCAGGTGATCCTTGTGATTTTGCTTGGCCACTTGCATTGTTAGTACTCCAAGGTGGTTTTTCTACCCCAGGTTATAAGTGTTAGAGTATGGATTGTTACCTCAAATCGGTTAGCCCAAGTAATTTACCTGTCATGTGCTACTAGTTCCTAATAAGAAGCATTTTGTTGTTTAATGGTTGTTCTACCCATATAGCTCACATCGGGCCTGCATGGCTTTGACTGTGGATGAAAAAGCTCTTTGCATATTATTCAATTGCTTAGTAGGGGTGGTAATCAGAGCTTGTAAGGCTGTGATAGAATCAATTGGAATCATGCCTTGTTGTTCCTTTGTGCCTTGCTTACTTTCATTTGGCCACATGCAACTATTACTTGCCAACTCCTCTAAAAGATCATGAGCTGCCTTAATGGTTTTCCTCATTAATGACCTTCTAACAGCTGTATCTATTGTCCCTCCTATAGTCTAATTCACATCAATATAGAATGTCTGTAGTAAGAACTCCCTTGGAAGGTTATGGTTCGGGCAGCTTCTTTACAGCTTTTTGAACTTCTCCCAAGCTTCATATAATGACTCCCCATCATTTTGCTGAAAGTTTGTAACTTCCTTGATGAGGAAAGCTTGGGCTACTTGTTCCCATGTAGTACTCTGAGATGCACCAAGTGAGTTGTACCATACCTTGGCTTGATCTCTCAAAATGAATGGAAATAATCTGAGCCTCACAGCATCATCAAACATCCTTTGGAATCTAAAAGTGTTGCATATCTCTAAAAAGTTTGTTAGGTGGGAATTGGGATCTTCAGTTGATAACCCATAGAATTGAACACTGTTCTAAAGTATGTTCAAGAGTCTCGGCTTGATTTCAAAATTGTTTGCTGTGACTGCAAGCCTTGCAACTCCTTGTGGACTAAATCCGAGCCTTGTAAAATCCATCAATGTTCTCTCAGCCCCTCCTTGTTCTCCTTCTTCTGCCATATTTGTTTGAAAATTTTCTTGGCACTTTGGTCTCCTTAACCTCCTCTCTTGTCTTGTAATCAAAAAATTCTTCTTCAAAAGCTTCGTCAGACCTTCTAGTGCTCCTTGTGTTTATGCACCTACAAATACACAAGTAAAAGTATCAAACACTCTCAAATCAAAGTTACCCAAATGAAACAATATACTAAACAAGCAATCCTAGGCAGCGACACTAAAAACTTGTTGATTGCAAAACTAATTCACTAGTTTTACGCTCAAAATCGCAAGTATATGGGGTGTAACTTTTAGTAAAGAACAAGTATTGATCCCTCAAAGATTGTGTTTAAACACTACTTAATTCCTGCTGCTTCATTTAAGAACCAACTTTAATGAATATAAACAGAAAAATTAAACTAAATCAAACAACTAATAATGAACAAATGATAAAGCAAAAGTGTAAAAACTTGGAGTAGTAGATTTAACAATTAGAGATAACTTTTTCTTCATCTTATCTCCATCCTACCTTGTTAATTGAATTTTTCCTCACCTAAGATGTCCTAATGTATTAACTACCCTCTCTCCAGGTGTAATTAATTTTCCCTAGCCAAATTAAATGAAAATGATTAAGCAATCTACAAAATCAGCCCACTAGTTCAACTGGTTATGAAATTATCCTACGGATAATCAACAAATTAGCTAAGATCTCTCTCTAACTAATCAATTAAATTAATGAATGTAAGTTTATAGAGTGCCAAATCTCATTGTATAGCCCTACATAATTTACTCAACTTAATTTCTCAATATATTGCAAGGTATCAGCTCAACATTTATCAAAAGCATCATTCATTCAAATCAACAAAGTAAGAGTTCAACAAGTAGTTTAAAAGTAATCTCTACAAATAATTCAGCCACTCATAATGTCATTAACATCCCCAACAACCAAAAAATCCATCATAAAGATGCTAGAAGAGAAAAAGGAATAAAAACTAGATGAAGCAAGCTCCTCCCCTTCTTTGCCCAAATCTGGAAAATCTGGAGTTGGTGTGCTCTTTCTCCAATTTGGAATGGAAATCTTGATTGTCTACATCTCTCTAGGCTCTAAATCTATTTTGTAGCTCAAAGAGGCAGGTTCTCCCATCACCCTTTCGGCCTTAGGGATTTGTGCCCTTATATTAAGTCACAAAACCCAAAAAATAAGTGAAACCCATGTGTTTTTTCTAACTCCAGTTCCCACGATTGTGGGAATTAGCATGAATCCCATGATCGTGGGTTCTTGTTCTATAACTACTCCACTTCTTTTTTCCTCTCTTGGTCCCTACCTCAATCATAAAGGCATTCCTACACCAAAATGATCAATTCTTACCCCAAATCAACATCAAACATAAAAGAACAACTATGAAGATCAAACTAAACAAAAACACACAAAATAAGTCCTAAAACACATCAATAACAACCTGTTATGCAAGAAACACATGCTAAATATTTAGAAAAAACACACACTAATGCAAAATTATCAATGGTGAAGGGACAAATTACACGGTAATTGACTATAGAAAGGTTCGTAAGTTGGGGAATTAACTACCGAAGAGTTTGACTGTTAATCGACTTACATTTTGGAAAATTGGCATCTTGAAACCCTTCATGATATGCTTATATTAAGAGTTAATTGAAGTGAAGAAAATAACTGAGAACCTAAGGGTCACATGCATAGAAGATTGGATGAAATAAAAGTGTGCATGGTTATGAATTAAGCAAGCCACGATTATGGTTTCTAGGCTATGATCGTGGCCGACTTAATGACTGGTGGTACATAAGCGAGCTCTTCACTTATGTACACATGAATTTTTAGCCCGAAAACAAACTTAATAGAGAGACTAAGGGTTTAGAAGAGTTTTGGAAGTTGAGAGGAGTGATCTTGAGATTTATTCACGCAATCGTAAGTAATTGTTGTATGAGATTAATTGTGTGAAACTGAGTCTTAATCTAACTCTCACAAGAGCATCTACTTGAACTCATCTTGTTTGGTGCTCTAACCACCCTTACAAACTCATTTTTCTTCATCTTTGGGTACCCTCTAAAGGCCAAGGAAGGTGTTTGGTATTTGATACAACCCAAACAAGGAGAAGATTCAAGAAAGGAGGAGTATTTGCAAGGTACATATGCTATAATTTCATGTTCTTATAATCTATTTATACATGCACATAGATTCTGGATTTTCTAGGGATGTCGTGGGGTTGGAATTTTGATTCCAAAACTTCTAATTCCTTGCCATGTATGTGATACATGAATCTACGTTTCCCTAACAATGGTATCAGAGCAAGTTATGCATGTATAAGTTGATCTATTGAACATGTGCAAATTGTTTGCTGGGTTGTGACTAACATGCATGTTGATTTTAAAAACTTCGTATAAGTTATAGAAAAATGGGTTTTAGGAATTTTCTTTCATAGAAATGTTTATAAGATGTTATATTATGTTTCTGTCAAAGTAAATTTCAATTGAATGCCGTTTGCTATTTTATTTAGAATTAATCTCCATTCTGTTCATATGTTGGCTTTCGAGAATTTCTGGAAAACAGAATGTATGTACTGATTTTAAAATTTTATTAATAATTCTAAAAACTTGTTTTCCTACTTTTCTTTCATAGAAATGTTTATAAGGTATTATGATATGTTTTTGTCAAAGGAAAATGCAATTGAATTCCATTTTCTATTTTATTATGATTTTAGTTTCAGCCTAATGCATGTATGAAGTTCTGGGAAAATTCTAGAAATCTGATGAACATGCATGCTTGTAAATTCCAAAATAATTTCATAAAAAATTGTTTTTATGAATTTTTTCATGAACACGCACATATGATGTTTCCACATATATGAGATGTATGACATCCATTTTTAACATGATTGATTATTTATTCTCGATTTTACATGCTTGCTAGTGGTGTATGACAAGTGTTAGTGGACATATGATATTCTGGAAAATTTCACTTAGCTTATAAAGCATTCCTAGGAATTAGATTCTAAATTTTTTATTAGGAACATTTAGAATGTTTATATGACTCTGGAATTTTTTCAAAATTAATTGAACTTGATTCAATTCATAGATTAAGTCAAAGTGAACACTGGACAATTTTTTGAAAGCTGATGGGGCTGACTTGTTTGATGACTTATGTGTATGTGTTTCAGTTATAAGACCTTGAAATTATTTTAATGAGATAAGAAATGTATTATTTTGATGCTAATAGCATGCTAAGGGCATGTGCTTGAAATTAAGGTTACAGAAAAGTTCCAGACATCGAATTAGTCTCTTTAGTGTCTAGTAGGTTAACTCATTTATTTTGATAATTTTGACCGTCAAGATTTTTTTGGCTTTTGTCAAAATTGTCTTGATAAATTTGAGATGACCTAGAGATGTTTTAGATGACTAATTGATGTTTGAAATTTTGGAATCCCTAGGGATTAATTTATAATTAATCCAAGTAGAGCATAACATTTCTAGTTTGATGAGAAAAAGGCATGTGTACTATAATTAATGTGTTTAATTTGGAAATCAAAGGAATTGAATTTTAGGATTCCTAATCGAACCACATTCATAATTCGAATTAGCTGAGACTAAAACTAGTACATGATTTGATTTAAGAGTTGAACCAAATCACTAACTTTAGATGCGTAGTCAATTCATAACCTAAATTAAACCTCGTTTGTGTGCTACATGCATTAGATGCAATTTGAAGGGTGGTTATGGACATAGGCCCAATTTAATTGAGTCGTCCATGATTTGAATATATATATGTGATATATATAAAATGCCATCCAAGTATTGATGAGACCAAAGAATAAATCACTCAACTAAAATATTAGGTCTTACGCCTTTCATTTTTTATAGCAAGAACCATAATTCTTTTAGTGTTGGGTTGTTGGGCGAACGCAAGCCCACACTACATGAATATGTTCAAACCATGGGAATTAGATTTGCGGTTTAAAGGATAAATCCTAAGTAGAAGCATTGATTTGTTGTGCAAACCTAAGGTCAACGTAGATAGAGGCGAAGTTGGGTAGTATGTATGGGATGTATACGCATCAAGAGTTGATAACCCAATGAGTGTGCTAAATCAACAGTTGATGACATAAGTCGATAGTTGCATAACTGAATGCCACTGGTATAAATGATACCTACTGATTGACCTAAGATGGTTTGTTGGGCAAACTCAATGTCATTATGAGTGATATTGGATATCGACATGTTAGGAAAATTATAAATTTTTCTTTGGATTTGTAGTGAGGGTTATAGATTTGGATAAAATAGTGGGACCCATAATGCATATGTGTAAAGTCCATATCAATAAGCATGTATGTACATTCTAACACTTTCTCTCATTCTTCTATGTTATTGAATCACCACGATGTCTTTGTCTAGTGTGAACTTACACTCTTTACTTGACTCCAGCAAACTCATGGGACAAAACTTCTTAGATTGGCTACGGAATTCGAGAATTGTTCTCAAATATGAGAAACTAGGATATGTCCTAGATGAGTCACTTCTCGACCCCCTACTGTTAATGCTTCTAATGAGGATCAGAAAGCTTACAAGAAGTTACTAGATGACAGTGAGCTGGCTAGTTGTATTATGCTATCCTTTATGTCATCAGAACTGCAAAAGCAACATGAGGATATGGATGCTGATACCATAGTCTACCATTTACAGAAACTATTTGATAAGTAAGCTCGGTCTGAAAGGTACGAGACTTCGAGGTTGGTTTTTCTCTCTAAGATGGCTGAGGGAACGTCTCCAGTACAGTATGCGCTAAAAACGAATGGTTAAATTGAGAGGTTAGCCAGTTTGGGTTTCATAATAGATCATGAATTAAGTATAGACTTAATTCTAACTGGTTTGACCGATAGTTATTCACAGTTTATGTTTAACTATCAGAATGACCCAAATATCTACTTTGATGCCTGAGCTGATTAATCTACTAAAAACAGTTGAGCAAACTATCAAGGAGGACAATAAGGCTATGATGTTGGTGGACTCTACTTCTGGTTCTCACAAGAGGAACCAAAAGAAGAAAAAGAAGTCCAAAAAGCTAGTGGGAGGTATAGCCAAGAGGAAGACAAAGGACAATGAACCAAAGGAAATATGCTATCATTACAATAAGGAAAGGCATTGGAAGAGAGCTGTAAAGTCTATCTAGAGCCGCTGAAGCAGAAGAAGGAATTAGAAGCTTCGCCGTCTACTTCAGGTGTGTTATTTTTCATTAAGGTTAATACTATTTCTGATCATAACATTTGGGTATTACATACTGGATGTAGCTCGCACATATGTGTTGATATGTAGGGTCTTAAGGATAGTAGACTACTCAAGAAGGGAGAGATGGACTATGTGTGTGGAATGGAGCAAGAGTTGCTACATTAGCCATAGGAACCTACGTTTTATATCTTCCTAGTAGGCTAGAGTTAATTTTGGATAATTGCTATTATATACCTGTTATGATAAAGAATACTGTATCTATTTCATGCTTAATAAAATGGGATTTCATTTAACTTTTTTAAGAAATGGTTGTTCAATTAAGTTGAATGAAATGTTGTATAGTACTACTACATTGTGAAATGGTATTTACATATTAGATATGTGCAATCCAATTCTAAATACCAATGATAATAAAAGAAAAAAATGGGATAACTTAAAATCATCTTACTTAAGGCATTGTCAACTTGGCTATATAAGTGAGAGACATATGGCTGAGCTACACAGGAGTGGTAGTTTAGAGCCATTTGATTATGTATCATATGAAATATGTGAATCTTACTTGTTAGGTAAGATGACTAAATTACCTTTTAAAGGAAAGGATGAACATGCGAATGGTTTATTCGACCTAATACATTTTGATGTATGTGGTCCGATGTCCATTCATGCGAAAGGTGGTTTTATGTACTTTATTACCTTTATCGATGATTATTCACAATATGGGTATGTGTATCTAATAAGATACAAGTCTGAAGCTTTTGAAATGTTCAAATAATTTAGACAAGAAGTAGAGAAACAGCTTGGTAAAAGTGTCAAGACACTTCGATCAGATTGAGGTGGTGAATACTTAAAAGAGGAGTTTTTAATTTATCTCAGGGATAACAGGATTGCATTCCAATGAACTTCACCTTACACACCGCAACATAATTGTGTGGCTGAAAGGAGATATCGAACCTTGTTAGAGATGGTATGGTCAATGATGGGCTTAACAGATCTACTGAAATCCTTTTAGGGTCATGCATTTGAGACTGCTGTTTATGTGTTAAACAGAGTCCCTTCAAAAGTAGTTAATGTTACTCCATATGAGATATGGAATAACAAAAAACGCTATCTTTCTTGTATGAAAGTTTGGGGTTGTTTGGCTTACGTAAAGTGGATTTAATCAAACAAGCTTGAATCAAAATTTAATAAATGTTCATTTTTAGGATATCCTAAGGAAATAATTGGATAACAATTTTACAATGCTTTAAAGCAAAAGGTGTTTGTCTCAAATCATGTTGTCTTTTTAAAGAAAGGTTTCTTCTAAGAGAGACAACGGGAGCAAAGTTGAACTTGGTGATGTTGATGATGTTTAAATAGATGCAATTCAACTACCTGAACCTGAGATTGTTGTTCATGGAGATGAGACAACAATTAAACCTTCCAACACACAAAATGTTTGTAGGTCAAGTAGGATACGTAATGTTCCAGCGAGATATGGATTTATCATAAGTGAACATAATGAATAATTGCTTACAGAGGAAAATGAACGAACCTATAAAGAGGCTCTAAAGAGTTCAAAATTTGAAAAATGGATTCAAGCCATTAAGTTCGAAATAGATTCCATGTTTCAAAACCAAGTATAGACTTTGATTGACTGACCTAAAGGGCTAAAACCAATAGGGTGCAAGTGGATTTTCAAAAAGAAAATCGACATAGACGGTAAATAGACATTTAGACATTTTCAAAAAGAACATCGTCAAAGAAGGAGTTGACTATAAATAGACATTTAGCCTCGTATCCATGCTTAAATCCATTAGGATACTCCTAGCCATTAATGCTCATTATGATTATGAGATATGGAAAATGGATGTGAAGATGACTTTTTTGAATGGAAACCTAGCTAAGGATATGTATATGATACAACCTCAGGGCTTCATATCCAAAGATGGAAAAAAAATATATGCAAACTTTAAAAATCCATTTACGGATTGAAGCAAGCATCTAGGAGTTGGAATATCCAATTTGATGCAAAAATCAAAGAGTTTGGTTTCTCACAAAATCCGGATGAACCTTGTGTGTACAAGAAGGTTAATGGGAGTGTTATCATATTCCTTGTATTATATGTGGATGACATATTATTAATAGGAAATGATGTCTCAAGTTTGCAATATGCCAAAATTTGGTTCTTGTTGAATGCAAAAACAATCTACTTGTTTTATGCTCAAGAATCGTAAATGTACAAGTCATGACTTGTAGTTGAAAAGAGGATATCGATCCTACAATGATTGATGCTCAGACACCACTTAATTCAAATCAACTTTGTTTAAGAAGTGAAATTATTTAATTGAAATAATTTGAAAAATTAAATTAAAATTTAAAGACTAACAAAAAGTAATAGACAATACCAAAGTGTAGAAAATTAGAATTCAAAGATATAAAGACTAGAGATTACTTTCTCCATATTTTGTCTCCCTCTTATTTTATTAGTCAAATTGTGCCTCACCTAAGATTTTCGAATGTATTAACTACCCTCTCTCAAGGTGTAATTAATTGTCCTTAACCAAATTAAATGGAATCGATTGACTGATCTCTCAACCTACCCAATCACTCCACCAGTTCAACTAGTTATTAAACTATGATATGGGTGATCATTTCAATTTGCCGAGATCTCTCTTTTGACTAATCAATTAATGTGATGATTGTAAGTCTATAGGTTGCCAAATCTCGTTGTACAATCATATGTAAATAATCTTACTCACTCTCTCGATTTATTGCAAGATAGAAATAAAATCAACAATCATTAAAGACAATTTCATTCAATTCAAAGTTTTGGCAAAATAGTTCGAAAGCAATCCCTAAAACTAAATCAGCCATTCATAGTCTCCATAACATCATCAATACACAAATAATCCATCTTACAATGATTAGAAGAACGAAAAACACAGAAAATTGAACAAAGGAAACTTTTTCTCTTCTTTATCAAAATCTAGAATTTTTAGTGTTGATGTGTTATTTCCCCAATCTTGATGATAATCCTTGACTTCATTCCTTCCCTAAGACTCAAAATTTGTGTTCTTCACTAAAGGAGGCTCTTTCTATAGAAGGTTTTTTGTCTCTCTTGATCAAAGAGGCTTAATTCCCTTTTAATAGTCCAGAAACCCTAAGTTTAATAAAACCCCGCATAATATCTTGTATTATAATTCCCACAATCATGAGAATTGGCATGATTCTCACGATCGTGGGAATTGGCAATAGAGAGTCTACTAGTCTCTTATTCTCTTTGATCTCTAGCTTAATCTCCAAGTTGCTCAATCTTCCTTCCTACATAAAAATAATCAATTCTTATCCTAAATTAACATAAAAGAATAATAATAGAAATCAAACTAAATGAAAACATACAAAATGAATCCTAAACTACAACAATAATCAACAATTTTGCAAGAAACACATGCTAATTACCTAGAAAAATATAGACTAATAAACAACTATCAACATCCCCACACTTAAATCTTTGCTTATCCTCAAGCAAAATAAATACAAACAATCAATTCTGTCGCTTCATTTTCACAAAGCTCGAAGCATACAATCCGTCAGGTTTAAGCGAACTCAAATATCAAGTTACTACATATATCATGACTACTTTTTCATTGGTTTACATAAGCAAACTCAACAATTGGCGCCATCACTCAAAGATAAGCATAGATGCAAAATGAATCTTCATCACGGTTTTCAGTCATTTCTCTTAAGTGTTTGATGGTTAGTGTTTCTCTCAAACTTCCTATAGGAAACTACACTACCATAGGCTTGCTAATACACCAATTCTCCTCTACAATCATTGCATGCATAAATAGATCAAAAGGACTTGTTTAGGGTTATAATGTGGTAAGGGTTAAGGTTAGTAAAGAGGGAAAAGGTTAGCACAAGCATTCGTAAAGTAAAAAGTTGATAAAAAGGGATAACAAAACATAACTAGGAGATATACAAATATAAATAATATCTACACTTATTGATGCTACTCACTTGTTCTTCCTTTTTCTTTTCTTTTCTTTTTCTTTTCAACTTTTCTTTCTTTCTTTTTTTCTTTTTTTTTTCAATATATGGAAGAAACTATGAATATAATAATAGAAGCTATATACAATCTAATCCACAGGTAGAAATATACTCAACTCAGCTCGGTAAAGATTTTCATTACAATTCCAACTAATGTATTACTTAATACTCTACTAAGCTTGTGGATGGGTAGGTTAATGAGGTTTAAGGTTTTAAAATTTCAGGTGCTTTCTAAAAACAAAAGGTTAACGCTTAACGGGGGTAGTAAGGGATAATCAAATGGTAGGTCTTTTAAGCCAAGGGTTAAAAGAAAAAGGGCCTTAATCATCTCTATTAAACATGCATCTAACAGACTTAAACTAATCCAAAGCAAATTTTGGAGGTAATAACCTAAGGAAGTATCACTCAATAAAGAAATAGAATGACTATAGATGGAGTCATATGGGTTCAATCTTTACATTGGCTCAAATGAAAACTTATTATGCATCTCTACACCACCTCATTGCACAAATGTCAATTTATGACCAAGCTTATGTAACTAACTACTTTTCGTCACTCTATGTGGTTCACTTTCTATTCAAGTAGCCTAATCCAAGTTCAAGCATGTGTTCAATCTAATTTCCAACTAGCATGACAGAATCTCATGTTAATATTCATTAGAATGATTCAAGTGTTGTTCCATTGCTGAAACAAAGCACATGATATGCCTAAAAATGCATCCTATTTAACAAAATACGAACAATGCAATTGAGAAAGTCAATGTCGCCTCCCCACACTTATAGATCACATTATCCTAAATGTGACAAGTTAACTACCAAATAAGGGAAAATGAAATCAAACCAAACAAAAGAAATTGAAACAAACAAACGACATCAAACTAAATAAAAGAAAATGACATGAAACTAAACAAAAGAAAATGACACAAATTAAAAGTGAAAGGGATAAGAAAAGCCTATTGAGATGATGGTGGCGACGGTGTTGCCGAAGGAGCTTCAAAATTGTTCCTATGACAGAATTTGAGGAACCTTTCCATCAAGCTACGCTGCTCCTTATAGACTTGACGCATTTGGGTGCCGAGTTCATTGATTTGGGAAGTCATTTGTTATTGGTTGGAGGCCATCTGATCAAGGATTTGTTGAAATCGTTCGACCTTCATTGGTGCACTCAGTTCCTCCTCTGCTGCTTCCTCCTCTAACTTTAGAACTACTCAGGATATGGAGGGTCAGGAAGCGACTATGTTTTTACCCCTCCTGTTCCTCATAGTAGTACGCATCTGAGGATTTCGAAGTTCCATAGATCAAAGAGCACCTCAAATATGATATGTCAAATATATCGATTGAAGTTATGCACACATATTCCGCATCAAAGTTATAAAACAGAGCTAAAGTAGTAACAACAAGAGAGATGCGAAAATGAACTCTTTTTATTTATAAAACTCACTATTGATCGAAAAATTCTAAAAGTTATATTGATTTTAATTTTTTGATCCATGCACCATAAAAAGAAAAGTTCTTTAGCCAAGCATTTGTTACTTTTAGTTTTACTAAACATAGTTAAACACATCAATTTGTGTAAAAGTAAATGCTCGATACTATAGATTAAAGAATTTGGTGCATTCCTAGAGTCAAAATTTTCTTCCCTTGTTAAAATTTTCCAGTAATCATCCAAATAAAAATCATCGTGATCATCAACAACTTTAGTGTTTGGCAAAGAAAAAAGACCACGCATAACACTATAATCCAATTTATAAGCGTTGTCGAATAACCTAAACTAGAAAACGTCCATTTTCGGATTATATCGGACTGTAGTGAAAATCTCTATGGTCATCATAGGGTGAATAGGCACGTCAAACCGAACAAACCTATTCCAACCTATGTTTGCAGCTAGTCGCTTTATTTTCTGTCTCACTCTTATGGTTTCTAACAATTAAAAATCAAAATACCTAGGAGTGACTAATTCTTTATCCCTAAGGTATTATAAATGTGTACCTTCTTCCTTTGAATAAATTAGAAATGGGGAACGATAAGCTATCGCTAAATTAGGCTTATCGTCACCTAAAACTTAAAGGCGCAGTTCATTAGTTGCTTTCTGAGCCATCATCTTCTTTGGTGCCATTGTAAGAAGAAAATCTGCAAAAATAAGAGAAAGAGAGTGAAATTTGTATTTAAGAGAAAGGAAGAAAAATCTTACCTAAATCGTTGTGTTTTAAATGATTAATGCATGAAAAGAGTAAAGGATTGTAAGATTAATGAAAAGAGATGAAGAAATACTAAGAATCTAGAGGAAAATTGAAGAATTTTAGAGAATGGGAGGAGAATTTTCGTGGGCTAGAGAGAGGATTTAAATTTTAAAGAAAGAGTAAGAAGAAAAGGGGAGGAAAACTCAAATTTTCCTTCAGATGGAATTTCCACAATCGTGGGATTATGTTCTAGAAAGTTTCTAGATGGATTTCCCACAATCGTGGGAATCACCTCCAATCCCAAGATCATGAGTTTTCTCTCCAAAAAGTTTCTGGAGAGATTTCCCACGATCGTGGGAATCACTCCAAGTCCGACGATTGTGGGATGGGGTGATTCTTCCATTTCTAAACCTTCTGCCAAACTTAGTATTAGTTCTCCATAATCCCACAACCTACAAACACATCAACTTAATATCATCAATGAGAATTTTGAAATGAAAAGAAGTTGAAATTCAAATAAAAACTAAATTAACATCAATCAAACTCAATTCAAACATGATCCTAACTAAAGAATCGCACTAATAAATAAACAAAAACAATTAAAAGGAAGTAGAATTCCATGGGTTGCCTCCTATGCAGGGCTTCTTTTAACGTCTAGAGTTTGACTCTCCATCTCAAACTTTGTACATGAGCCACCACAGTATGGACTCCACCTTCCTTGTTGTTTTCCTTCCTACGCCTTCTCTTGCGAGATCGTTTCTTCCTGAATGCATTCCCAGGATCCTTAATATCTTCCCATCCTCTTTGGGGTTCAAGTTCTTTAATTTCTGTTAGGGGTAAAGGAGAACGATAGTTTTTTTTGGACACCTTGAAAGTTAATTTCTCCTTTCCAACTCTCAATATTAATTCTTCCCCATTCATGTCAATAATTATACGAGAGGTAGCTAGAAATACTTACCCAAGAACCATAGGCGTTTCTACATCTTCTCTAATATCCAGTATGTAGAAGTCTAAGGGGAAGATAAATTTATCAATCTATACCTGCACATTCTTGATGATCCCCTTCGGCTGGTGCACTGTTCTATCAACTGTTTTCACCAATATCTTAGTGGGCTTTGGCTCTCCTAAACCCACCTTCTGGCTAAACATGTAGGGTATCATGTTGATACTAGCTCCCAAATCCAAAAATGCTCTAACCATCTTAACTCCATTTATATTGCACAGAATGAAAAAATCCCCTGGGTCTTCTTGCTTTTATGCTATGTGTGGACTTCCTTCTGCTATATGCTCTTTGACCTCTTTCTTCATCGGTTCCTTTAATGTGAGCTTTGTTTGGGGTTGATTTTTTATATCCATCTTCTTGCTCGACTAAACCTCCTTAGAATTCCTCACTGCTCCACTTGAAGATTACTTCTGCTGAGCAAAAATCTGATGTGGATGTCCAAGTTGAAGTTCCCCGATCGGTTTGCTTATAAGTTCACCTGGAAGGACTTCCCAAAATGTTTGTCCTTTCTTACTTCTGTCTTTCTCCTTATATTCACTTCCTTTTTCTCTGTCTAAGTGATGGCCATGATTATTTCCTTGGGATCGACTTCGGTGTTGCTCGGTAGGCTACCAGTATTTTTAGAAGATAAAGCGTTAGCGAGTTGACCTACTTAAACCTCCAGATTGTGGATGGATGATGCATGGTTCTTCACGATCTGGTCAAACTTTGCTTCCATCCTCTTTTGACTTTCCTCCTGGCTTGCAAACATCCTCTTCTGATTCTCCTTTTGAGATACCAGTTTGGACCCCAGCACTTCCATCATCTTGTCCATTTTATTTTCTAATGCTCCAATTCCATCTTGCTGGAATCACGGAGGTCCTTGTGGTCTTGCTTGGCCACCAGCATTGTTATTACTTCAAGAGAAATTTGGATGATTTTTCCATCCTGGATTATAATTATTGGAGTATGAGTTGTTACCTCTTTATAGCTGGCCCAGATAACTTATCTGTTCAGTATCATCGGTTCCCAATAGAAAACACTCTGCTAAGCCATGATTGTTCTACCCAAACAGCTCACTTTACACTTGCATTGCCTTCACTGCAAAGGAGGATACTCCTTGCATGTTGTTCAGCTGCTTTGTAAGAGCTGTAATTTGAGCCTGCAAAGTAGTAACAGAGTCTATGGGTATCATACCTTTTTTATCTTTCAGCCCCTGTCTGCTCCTCTCATTTGACCACATGCAGCTGTTACTCACTAAATCCTCCAAAAGATCATGAGCTGCTTCTATAGTATTCCACAGTAATGAACCTCTAACTGCTACATCAATTGTTCCTCTTGTGCTCGGATTCACTCTATTGTAGAACGTCTGTAGTAGGAACTCTCTCAGAAGGTTGTGATGGGGACAACTTCTCTGTAATTTTTTAAATCTCTCCCAAGCTTCAAAGAATGATTGCTCGTCATTCTACTGGAAATTTGTAATCTCCTTAATAATCCTCATCGTCTTGGTTAGTGGAAAACACTTTGCGAGAAATGCTTGGACAAGCTGCTCCCAAGTGGTTATTTGCCCTAAATTTAGCGAGTTATATTACGCGTTAGCCTGATCTTTTAACGTGAATGAAAATAACCTCAGCTTGACTGCATCGTTGGACATTCCATTAAATCAGAAAGTGTCATAAATTTCTAAAAAGTTGGCAATGTGGGTGTTCAGATCCTCGTTGGATAGCCCATAAAACTGTACACTATTATGCAAAATGTTGAGAAGTGCAAGCTTTATCTCAAAATTATTTTCTTGAACCACCAGTCACGCCACTCCTTGAGGACTAAATCTTGGCCTCATGAAATCCATCAATGTCCTTTCCAGTCCTCCTTGTTCTCCTTCTTCAGCTATATCTTGTTGTGAAAAATTTAGACGATTTTCCCTTTTTAATTCTCTTTCGTGTCTCTTGATGTTAGGAAATTCGTCTTCAGTAACTTCTTTCATTATTCTCATACTCCTTGTGTTCATGTACCTACAAATACACGAGGAAAAGTATGAAAAATTCTTAAATCAATGTAATCTAAATTAAACAAGATGCTAAACAATCAATCGTTGGCAACGATGCCAAAGACTTGTTGAATGCAAAAACAATTTACTTGCTTTATTCTTAAAAAATGCAAGGGTATAGGTCGGGACTTGTAGTTAAAAAGAGGATATCGGTCCCATAGGGATTAATGCCTAGCCACCACTTAATTCAAAATTAACTTTGTTTAAGAAACAGAATTGTTTAATTGAAATAATATGAAAAATTAAATTAGAATTGAAAGGCTAACAAAAAGCAATAGATAATAATAAAGTGCAAAAAATTAGAATTCAAAGATCTAAAGACTGGAGATTACTTTCTCCCTATTTTGTCTCCCTCCTATTTTATTAATTGCATTGTGTCTCACCTAAGATTTTCGAATGTGTTAACTACCCTCTCTTAAGGTGTAATTAATTGTCCCTAACAAAATTAAATGGAATCGATTGAATGGTCTCTTAACCTACCCAATAACTCTACCAATTCAACTAGTTATTAAACTATCCTACGGGCGATCAATTGAATTCGTCGAGATCTCTCTTCTGACTAATCAATTAATGTGATGATTTCAAGTCTATAGGTTGCCAACTCTTGTTATACAATCTTACACAAATAATCTTACTCACTCTCTTAATTTATTACAAGATAGAAATAAAATCAACAATCATCAAAGACACTTTCATTCAATTGAATAAAATAGGAATTTAAAAAAATAGTTTAAAAGCAATCCTTAAAACTAAATCAGCCACTCATGGTCTCCATAACATCATCAACACATAAATTATCCATCTTACAAAGATTGGAAGAAAGAAAAAGATGGAAAATTGAATAAAGGAAACTTCTTCTCTTCTTTGCCAAAATCTGGAATTTTTGATGTTGACGTGCTATTTTCCCAATCTTGATGATAGTCTTTGACTTCAATCCTTCCCAAAGACTCAGAACTTGTGTTCTTCACTTAAAGAGGCTCTTTCTACAGAATGGTTTTTGTCTCTCTTGATCATGGAGGCTTAATTCTCTTTTAATAGTCTAGAAATCCTAAGTTTAATGAAGCCCTGCATAATATCTTGGATTATAATTCCCACGATCGTGGGAATTGGCAACAGAGAGTCTCCTAATCTCTTCTGCTCTTTGATCT
>JANZXP010094821.1:0-21719 GCA_027576715.1 Erythroxylum flavicans
ATGTATGATTGAATATTCATATGATTGATCGACTTAGTACTGTGTGAACTATATGTGTGCATTGCATGACTAAAGAAGCAGAAATTGGTCGTCAACATCCAGACATTGCCGGGTCAGCAAGGCAATAGCTTGTTTGGAGCATACTATGAGTTAACCTAGTTCTATCTATAACTAAATTATTTTTGATTAACTTTTAGATATTGAACTATTATTGATATGATTATGATAATTTCAAACATTGATGGTTCGAGGAGTTCAATATTCAGGATTGTATTGGAAGTGCTTTCTAATTATTTATGAATATGGAAAATGTGTACTCAACTGAATGTTAAATGCCAGACTCAGATTCAATGAATATGAAAATGACAATGCATATTGAATGAAAGTGTTGATAACATATTATGTGAATTAATGCATTCCATCACATGGTTATACATGATCAGATAAAGGAGTTGTGATCGGAGTGACCAGTGTGAAAAAGAGCTTAAAGCTTATAATTGTGCATAAAGAGCCACAAGCTCAGTTATTAACGAGTTTGGTATCCACAATAAGTACGGGGTATAATATAAAATGAGCCTGGCATCCACAACAGATATGAAACAGTAAATAGACGCTCGGTTACAACAAAGTAAAAATAAAAGTGGAGTCACATGTGCATTTGCATATATATAACTTTATATGTATTATGTGAATGTGCGAAGGGTTACAAAATTGTGATGATATAGTGATATGCAATGTTTGTGTACATGTTGACGATATGAATGATTGAGATAAATGATTGGATTATTTTGAACTGATTTTATGAAATATTTGTAGTTTATGATGTATTGCTAGACTACGATGTATATTGTGATCTGGTATTTAATATTGAGTGATGTGATACATCTGTTGAATTAGGAAATAAACTTGTGAATGTAGTTTATCCTTATGATAATTGTGTTTTGACTTGAGTGAGTACATCAATGATGGTTCACTCACTGAGTTCACAAAATCATCAAAATTACAATGTTGATTTTCAGGTACAAGAGAGACCTAGCTACTAAGGCATTCTAGTAGAATTCTAAAACTTTCAATTTTGGAAACAATAATGTCTCAAAGATCTGGTCAACTGATATCTGAGGAGTTTATTAGAGTGTGATTATTTAGTTTTCTCATTTCATAGAGAACATTTTGCAAAAGAGCAGTAAACTCTCATATGTTTTTGGTAACATAAATATATGGATTATTTAGTGTAATACTACAATGTAAGTATGTTTATGAATGATATGGGAAAAGTTTTTCTTTTAAATACTTATGTTTTGTTTGATGCCATAATAAGTTAATGTAATTGCTTTAATATGCCATTTTTATAGGGTATGTTCTTGAATGTCCTCTAGATGTTCGAGTATATGCTCTATGGTAGTGGTGTGTTACATTTTTGGTATTAGAGCATGGTTTGGCATCTTAAGGGACATATAAGAACATATAGATATGATATATAGTGAGAGACTCGTATAGTGATCACCCTTATTGGTTATTATAGGTCATTTACTATAGGAGATCGAGTCACAAGGTCAACTGACCTTGATTCCATAGGAGCCAATAGAGAGTCTCCAGTACCTTCATTTGAACAAATGTCTATGAGAATTCTTGAGAGGAGAGAGAAGGTATGATAAACTTAGGAAGTAGGGGGTTGTAGACTTCTAAAGAAGTACAGACCATGAAGAGGCAAAACATTGGTTGGAATGAATGAAGAGGGTATTTGATCGGATGGACTGCGAGTCTAACGAGAGTTTTGACTATAGATTAGATCGAGAGTTGGGGTTTCGACCGAGAGGTAGTTTTGTACAGGCTGATAATGGTAGAGGCCAAGTATCAGGAGTATAAACACAAGAGATGCCCAGTTGTGAGCAATGTGGAAAGAAACATGCTAGGGAGTGTTGGGAGATATCAGGAGCTTGCTTCATTGTGGCTCTTTCAAGCACCAGAGACTATCCCGTAACTTTGGAAGCACAGTCTGGAGTGAGAGGGGTATTAATAACTGAGATTACTGTCTAGTAAAGTAGAGCTAGGACAGAGAGGCAGAGGTAGAGGTAGAACAAGTTCAGCAGATCCTAATGTTAGGACTGAGGTACGAAGTAATCAGCTACAGACTCAGGCCAAAATCTTTACTATCACCAAACAGGAGGTACAGAAGTCCCCAGATGTTATTGTAGGTGTGTTACATGTCTTTCAATTTGAGGTATTTGCATTGTTAGATCCAAGATCTACACATTCATTGATCACATCACATCTGGCATCTAAACTGCATTGCAAGAGAGAGATGTTGAAATTTAGCCTAAAGTTGAGTACTCCAGTAGGTAGTACTATAATGATTAAGGAAATTTGTAAAAGGTGTATTATTCGATTTGATTAGGTAGAGTTGGAAGCTAATTTGATGGAATTACAGTTAAAGGAGATATATCTCATTTTGGGCATGGACTAACTTATTGCATATAGAGCTGTTATGAACTGTTAAACTAAGGAAGTCATCTTTAAATCTCCTAATCAACCAAGAGTGATATTTCTAAGTGTTAGTCTAGTAGTGCTAGCTAGGTTGATTTCCTCAATGAGTGCTCTTAGACTGATATGAAGTGGATGTGAGGCTTACTTAGCCTATATGATTGATACCTAGAATGAACAAACAATTCAAAATATTCCTATTGTTAGGGATTTTCTGGATGTGTTCCCTACTGACTTATCGGGTTTACCCCTAAACAGGAAGCCAAAGTTCACTATTGATTTAGTTCTAAGTACTGCTCCTATATCTATTCCTCACCTATAGAACTTAAGAACCTTAAGACCTAGTTGCAGGAGATATTGCATAAGGGTTTTATTAGACCTAGTGTGTCACTTTGGGGAGCTCCGATTTTTTTGTGAAGAATAAGGATGGGACTTTGAGATTATGTATTGATTATAGGCAGTTGAATTAGGTGTACCGTAAAGAACAAGTATCCTTTACCGAGGATAGATGATTTTCTTGATAAGTTACAGGGAGCTCAAGTGTTTTCGAAATTGGATTTGAGATCAGGGTATTGTTAGTTGAAGATAGCAGAAGCTAATGTACCGAAGAGTGCATTTAGGACTAGATATGAGCACTTTGAGTTTTTTGTGATGCCTTTTGGGTTGAAAAATGCTTCGGCAGCTTTTATGGCATTGATGAATAAAGTATTCCAACCTTACTTAGATCATTTTGTGATTGTATTCATAGATGATATTTTGGTATATTCAAAGAGTAGAGAGGAACATTATGAGAATTTAAGGTTAGTCTTACAAATAATGAGGGAAAAACAATTGTATGCCACGTTCAGTAAGTATGAATTCAGACTTGATCAAGTGGTATTCTTGGGTCATATAGTATTTAGACAGGGCATACAAGTAGACCCAAAGAAAGTTGAGGCAGTGATAAAGTGAGAAGTCCCAAGAAATGTGTTTAAGAGCCAGAGTTTTCTTAGATTAGTATGTTATTACAGAAGGTTTGTTGAGGGGTTTTCTTTGATCTTAGCCCCTTTGACAAAGCTTCTGAGGAAGAATGTACCATTCAAATGGACTAATTAATGCCAAAGGAGCTTTGAGGATTTAAAACACCGATTAACTATAGAACCAGTGTTAGCTATTCCATCTGGATCTGGAGGATATGTAGTATATAGTGATGCTTCACATCAGGGGCTAGGATGTGTTTTGATGCAGTGTGGCAAAGTGATTTCAACTATCTAGTTCATGATTTAAAACTTGCTATAGTGGTGTTTGATTTGAAGATTTGGAGACATTATCTGTATGGTGAAACATTTCAAATATTTATAGATCATAAAAGTTTGAAATATTTATTAAGTCAGAAAAAACTGAATATGAGACAAAGGCGATGGATTGAATTGTGTAAGGATTATGATTGCAAGATTGAATACCATCATGGTAAAGCTAATGTCATGGCTGATGCATTAAGTAGGAAAACTAAAAGCAGTGTGGCACAAATTCAGACATCGAGGTTACCAAACTTAGTACAACTATAAGCATTAAATGTTAAGCTGAATTTGGGGCTGAATGAAGTGTTGTTGGGTACATTGAATGTTCGACCAGTATTGCGTGAAAGGATTAGAAAAGCTTAAAGCAAGGATCTAGAAGTAGTGAAGTTTATTGAGATGTTGAAATAGAATCTAAATTTTGAGTTTAAATTGAGGGATGATGCATTGTGAATGAAGTAGAGATTATAAATTGTGTATTATAAGAAGCTTTTGGACTATGGAAATGTTCAAGGATAAGTGTAAAGTATGGTTGATGAATTTGGAGTAAATCAAGCTAACTTAAAGGTACAAACCTAATTGCAAAATGGTAGTATACAAAGTATGATGTTTGAATGGTTAAAATTTATAAATAACTATATACATGGAAAGGTCAATTAAGCATGCATTAAACACAGACATATATATATATGTCTATGTCTGACTGAATATTCATATTATCGATTAACTTAGTAATGTGTGAACTATATATATGTATTGCATGACTAAAGAAGCTCAAATTGGTCATCAACATTCAGACATTGCCGGGTCATCAAGGTAATAGCTTATCTAGAGCATACTGTGAGTTAACCTAGATGTTTTCTCACTATGATTGAATTATTTTTGATTAACTTTTAGATATTGAACTATTATTGATATGATTGTGATAATTTCGGACATTGATAGTCCAAGGAGTTCAATATTCATGATTGTATTGGAAGTGCTTTCTCATTATTTGTGAATATGAAAATGTGTACTCAACTGAATGTTGAATGTTGGACTCAGATCAGATGAATGTGAAAATGACAGTGCATATTGAATGAAAGTGTTGATAACATATTATGTGACTTGATGCATTCCATCACATTGTTATACATGATCAGATAAAGGAGTTATGACTGAAGTGACCAGTGTGAAAAAGAGCTTAAACTAAGAATTGTGCACAAAGAGATACAGACTCAATTATTAATAAGCCTGATATCCACAATAGTTATGGGACAGAATATGAAATGAGCTTAGTATCCACAATAGATATGGGACAATAAATAGGCGCTCAGTCACAACCAAGTAAAAATGAAAGTGGAGTCACATGTGCATTTGCATATATATAACTTTACATGTATTATGTGAATGACTGTGAAGGGTTACTGAATTGTGATGATATAGTGATATGCAATGTTTATGTACATATTGATGATAAGGATGATTGAGATAAATGGTTGGATTATTCTGAACTAATTATATGAAATGTTTGTAGCTCATGATGCATTGCTGAATATGATGTAAATTGTGATCCAGTATTCAATATTGAGTGATATGATACATCTGCTAAATTAGGAAATATACTTGTGAATTTAGTTTATACTTGTGATAATTACGTTCTGAGTTGAGTGATCATATCAATGATGGTTCACTCACTGAGTTTGCAAACTCATCAAAATTGTAACATTGATTTTCTAGTACAAGAGAGACCTAGGTACTAAGGCATTCTGGTAGAAGTCTCGTACTGTCAATTTTAGAAATAAGAATGGCTTAAAGGTCTGGTCAGCTGATATCTGAGGAGTCTATTAGAGTGTGTTTATTTAGTTTTCTCATTACATGTTGAACAATTTGTAAAAGAGCAGTAAACTCTCAGACATTTTTGGTAATGTAAATATATGGATTATGTAGTGTAATATTACAATGTAAATATGTTTGTGAATGAAATGGGAAAAGTTGTTCTTTTAAATACTTATGTTCTGTATGATGCCATAATAAGTTAATGTAATTGCTCTAACATGCCATTTTAAAAGGGTATGTTCTTGAATGTCTTCTGGATGTTCAGGCATATGCTCTATTGTAGTAGTGTGTTACTTATGTTGATGTAGCTTCTATCACTTCTACTTTTGGAAAAAAAAGAAACAAAAGAAAAGAAAAAGTAAAAAAGAAGAAGAAAAAAATGTTTGTTTGAATAAAAATATCAAAAAGGAAATATAGTTAATGTGAGAAATTGTTAATTAATAGTTTATCCTCTTTAAGTTGTGTTAATTGGGTGTTTGAATATATTACATATGAGACGAATGTTGTTTTAGATGGAGCATTTTTTGTGTTATGCTAATGTGGCTTATGGTGTGGGAGCTAAATTGAGTTTTGAAACATAGTCATTGCATTCTTTATGGCTGACGATACCCGGGTTTGAATGAATGTTAACTTGAACATTTGATATCTTGTTAAGTGTTTCTTTTGCTTCACTAGCTTGATGGCTTTTGTGCTGCATTATCCAAAATACATCCCACCTTATCCTTACCTACATTATAACTTTAGAAAAGTCCTTGGATTTATGATTATGCATGTGACTTTTAGTGGTGGAGAAATGAAATGGCATGTAAAGTTATGGATTGTTGTGATCATGAATGGTGCTTGAGTGTACCCATGGAAATATCTTGTTTAAACTTTTTATCCAAGTGTACCTCTAGATTACTCAGTTTCTAAAGGTGGTGAATACTGATTGATCATGAGTAGAAGCTTTTAATGTTGAGTTTTTGCTATAGGTTTTGAAAGTCATTCATCTTTACTTATGGTTATCTACTGTTAAGAAATGTGGAAAATAATAAAAAGTTTTAGTTTGTGATATTGATTTTGACAATTTGCCGGAGGACAGTCAAAGTCTAAGTGTGGGAGAACTTGATATGTGTTTAAATTTTGATTCATTTGATATGCTACACTTAGTGATTAATGCTTTAGAAATGTTTAAGATACTTAGTTTGACTCATTTGTGATTTTAGGCATAATTTGGAAGCAAAGAAGTTAAAGTGAGTCGAAAGCACGTCATATGGGCCATTTTTTGAAGATTAATATTTACTTGTATTCATAGGGAAAGAAGGAAAAAAATTAAAAGAAAAGAGGAAGACAAGAAAGATGGAATACAAAGAAGAAGAATTATAGAAAATATGCAGCATGTGGAAGCACGAAATGATAGCAGAAGAAGGAAATAAGAGAATAAAATGCAACAAAACGTTGCTTCATGTGAACAACCCCATGCACAATGTGAATTAAATGACAACAATCCATTTGCTAAATGACATAGCAGTTGAAGCAAGGGAAGATGTTGTGAGACGTCTGCGTTGATGCGTTTACAAAACACAAATGCACAGACATTATGTAGCATTTAAGTTAAAAAGAGGAAGGGAATAGTAACATAGGGGAGGGGAATAGTAAATTGTACCAAAAACTAATTCACTAAATAGAGAAGAGGAGCAGCAGCATGGGGGGCATAACAGAGGTGGCACTAGCTCTTTTTCTTTGTTCTTTCACCACCGAAGCATAGAGGAGATGGCTCATGCTTGGAGCATAAAAATGGAGATGGGAGGCCTCCCGAAGCTAGTTCAACATGAATATTGATGCCAAATCACTATTATTTCGTTTTGGATTGTTGTGTTGTTGGTGTTGATTTGATGGGGTTTTGGGATGAATGATCTTAATATGTTATTTTGATTGTTTAATTTCAAAAATATTGCCAAAACATTAAATGTAATCCATAATCGTTACTTTTGATGTTTGTGAGTAGCATTTGATGGTCCTATATCATTAGTAACATCATAACTTAGGTTAGATAACCTAAACATGTGAGGTTAATGCTTATGTTGCCCATTTTTCACTTCGTAATGTGCCTGCCAAATTAAATCTAGATAGCGTATCCTAGGTTATTTAGTAGTTAGGATTAATTAATGATCATGTCTTGATTAAACAAAACCTAAGGGAAAGCTAGGATTAGTAGAGCATTTTATTAGTCTCAGATCGATAGTCTGAAGAGAGTTGTAAAGATGTTAGGATGATGAAATATGCTTGATCATGTTTACGCCGAGATTGAATCTACAATCGGACCTTACATATATTTGACAGTTTAATCGTTTTCGATTACTTGTTTTAATTTTTTTTTAATAGTTTACTTTTATTTTATTTTCTAAATTGCTAAAAATCCAAGCCCCCCTTTTATATTTTCCTTGCATCAGTTAACTTTGGTTACGGAAATTAACCGAGCATTACCTGTGGATTCGATCCTAACTCACCCTAACTACAAATTTTAGTGTACAAAGTTAGGTAAATTTTGCAGCATACTCGACACGTGTTGTCAAATGTTATAGAAAACAAAATAATTAATTGAAAGAAAGTAAGAAATAAATATAAAAGTCAAAAAAAGAAGAATATATAAAACTAAGCATCTCTCACATCTTTTGATCCTAGCTAGTCTGACAAAGGAGTTTTTGTGGTGATGATCTTAGCCAAGTAGAGGAGTTGTAGAGGAAGTGCCCTTGTCGGATGATTGGGGTTGGAAATCAATGCCTAGATGGCTTGCTATTAAGAGCAATAACTCTCGCATCCATCCAACTGTAGTCCATAACTCACCATATTGTGCACCCAAAGTCTACAACCTTCTTACTAGCTCTAAAAGCTTGACCTGCTGAAGTTGGAGTGACCACTAAGTTTCCATAAGCCAGCCTACTAATTTTTCCAATAAAGTTGTTTTCAACTAAGTCAGATTGTGAAGCCTAGCTTGGGGACCTCTCAGAACCTCCTCATCTGGTAATGCCTTATTTGATTTTGGCAGTGGTGGCTGTGGTTATTTTGTTATAGGTTGCTCTGCTATCAACTCCTCTGCTCTGTCTTCATCCTCTAATGCTGACTCGTTAGGCTCCCAAATAAGTTTGTAAACATCTCTTGTGGAACCCTAATTTCTAGTTTCCATGCACATTATTGCATCGTTGCCAAGTTAAGTGCTACCATAGTTGTCATGTCTTGCATCGGTGGTAGCTGATCGAATAGACCCATTCTTCATACCAGTTAGGTAATGTGAGGTCCAACATTTATTGTGTCCACCTTCTTGGCTTCATTCTAATTCCAAATAAATTAGATAAAGGCATCTCCTAAGTGAATAAGCATCCACTCGCTCATACTCCAAAAATAATAAACATCCACATTCTCAAAGACTCCCTAGCTATCTCCTCGTCTACTTAAACTATGGCTCTAGATACAGTAGACATATATAAGTGCTGGATGGAATAAGGTCGAGGCCTTGGACTTGTTCAAATCATAGTTGTTCTTAGTATTGGACCCTAGAAATGCCACATAACAACATATATGGTAGATCAATCTATAATGCTAGGTACTTTGGTGTACCAACATACTCTTAATCTTAAAGACCCATGGTGATGGAGAACTTAGTGTAGCTCATTTGAAGCAGTCCTCCATCATCTAAAACTGGACTATATTGAAGCGATCCTCGTCGTAACATCCCTTCTCTACAGAGAATGTGAAGAGGAATTCTAGAGTGAGCTCTTTATATGAAGGCTCCATAATTTCAATGAATCGGGGATTATACATCGATCTCCTTGAGCTCTCAAATCTGTTAGGGTAAGCCAGCATGCTCCAATCCCTCCCAGCCTATATAACTGTTTACAATAAAATTCTTATCCTTCACCATTGATACTATTCCTCCATGACCTTGGCATTGAATGGTAACATCTGTGGCCTCTCTGGGGCTGGACTGGAGTAAAGGATTCCCCTTATTGCCTCTTTCTTAAAGTTTCCCTCTCACACCATGATATTGTAATCTTGCCTACAACTTTAAACAAGTGTGAGAAAATTGACATATAAATTACAAAGGTAGGTTGTTCCTTACAATTAATTTTGACCATACTTGTTAACCTATTAATTACAAAAACATTCTAATTATAAAAAATTAAGCAACCAAATAATTAATCAAATAACACAGATAAAGAAATTAACTTTATATAAGAACTATATTAGGATATAAGAATTCAAGAGAAACATATGAGGACGTATAAAAAAACAACAAATGGATGGGTGTGGCTTTTGGTCAACTAAACATCTTATCACTAGATCACTTGTTTCAATTAACTAAACCACATAATTGACTGAAACAGTTTGTATTAAAATCCCTACTTCCTTTATCTTTATTCTTTCAAGCTCTCAGAAACATGTATAAAATATTGATATTAAGATCAAAATACCTTTAAATTCTCTTCAAAACTGGACAAGTTAAATATCATATACTAGAAAATTAAAATTCATGAATATTGAAAGGAACCAACCATAATATTCATCATTCAAGCAAATACTTCATTCTTTCTTATTGAAATTGTAGTAAGTTATTTCAATTTTTTTAATCTTGGCTTGAGCTAATTTTGATGAGATATATTAGTTAGAAAAGAAATTAGCATATGTACTTTTGACTATTAAAAAGGATGGAAATTATTATAAAATTTGGTTACTTTTGGATTGTCGATTATTTATTATAGATGTTATAATCCATAATTAATTTATAAGCTCATTAACTCAGTATTATTAACATTATCTATAATGTATCCTATATAATTGAATCACATTGCTTATCGAACTTATTAAGAATTGAAACCTTTTACATCATCCTCTCTTAAACTTAAACCATAAATTACAAATCATTGATTTAAATGTATTTAATTAGCTATGTATGATACACATCTTAGGCCCAATAAATTCATATACTTGCATTCTTTAGATTTCTTTAATAATATTAATCTTGTTCTATTTTTTGTAGACTAAGGATGGAAATCTTTCTTAACCTTACATCAACTAGTTCATTTAAGGCATCTATTCCTTTTTTATTTTAAACTCTAAAATCACATAATGACGTAAGCCTCATATTTACTCAAATATATATGATCAATGAGATCATGACTCCGTTACTCATAAACGATAATTCGTACATTTCTTCCTATAATCGTACATATACTTTTAGTCTTACTAGCTAATGGAGTGAAGACCTTTTCATTAAAAAAGAAACTTACATTGACTCATAATGACCCATATTTCATTAGTGAAAGAGAATGTAAAGGAACTAAAAAAAAACTTTGGCTATTTTCTAGTTTTGTTACTACTTTACAAATTATAATTTTCTTTCTTATGATAGACAAATGAGTGATCTCAATTATCATGTTATCTTAACTATGATAGGACACTTTACTAGAATTAAGAAGATCAATGTTTTCATCCTATATGGTAGGATATCATACTTGTGTATGACCACTTTTGTATCCCTCATGTAGTTGATGCATATGCATATGTCCATTAAGATCTTTATACTAATAAAACTCTTTCCTCTATGAGTTTGGAGAAAGTTGACGGTTTTATATTTTGGGTTAAATTCACTGTAACCCTTTTAGTTTGACATATTGTTAATGCGTCCCTTAACTTTTAAAGACTATCAATAACCCTTATAGTTTGGGTTTCATAACACCTAGCCCCTACCATTAACTTCCACTAAAAGGCTTAATTACAATATCCAAAATAGTGTTGTGTAATACCACATTTAATGTTACGTAATGAAAATGATGTTATTTTAAAGTTTATAGTTAGGATTTTTAACAAAAGTTGATGGTAAGGAGAATGAGTGATATAAAACCAAAACTGTATAGGGTTATTGATAGTTTTTAAAAGACAGGGATACATTGATAATATGCTAAGCCATATGGAGTCCAGTGAATTTAATTGTTATATTTAAAAGCTTAATGAATCCACTACTTGTGCTAGCATAAGTATGTAAGATAAAAAGGGTCACCACCATAAGGTATACAACTTTGATAAGGAGGAAAACATTGAAGATTTCCTTTATAAAATTAAGAATCATCTTAAACTTTCAGAAAGATAACTGAATTTATAAATACTATAAATTCAAGGACGTATGAGTAATTTTAGTCTTTTAAGCAAATATAGATTTGAGCATGACTAGATTTAATGATATTATAATTTAGCTTAGAGGATAGTTCAATGTATGTTAATATTTATGCAGTTATAGTTTCCTCCACTATCTTTAAATTTATAATTTGTAGTAATTTAGGAAGGCTTTAGCACTTAGTGGGTGTCGTAAGTATATGCTTTTGCTAACAATATTGATGTACCCTTTTAAATGATGCCAAAAGGAGGGAGAATCATTATATAGAGTGACATTTTAACTATTGTTCTATAGACTTGGATATTTGACAATATTATCTTGATGGTTAATGGTTAAGTTCCTTACCATATAAATGTCAAAGGAAAGTGAACCTATCAAACTATAGTATAGTGCTTGTAAAGATTGAGTGTAGATCTCACAAAGACTACTAGTACTAGTTGTTATCTTTTTTATTATCTAACCAACAAATTAAGATGATGATTTAATTAAAAAAGATAAAAATAAAATAAAGCTTAACATAAATAATAACCAAAAACAAGAATCATAAGAGATTAACCAAATCAGATGAGTAGTACATAGGTTTATAATTGTGTTTATAACTCTGACTGAATTCTCAAACTCTAACTCCAACTTTGACTCCCCTTGATTAGACTTTATAATTACCTTTTATAGTACATAGTTATGATTTCTATAGTATAAACTATCACCCACATGGTCTTATATATGACCGTATTCTTTAATCTCCTTCAAAAATCATGAATAGACACATTTTCAAAAGCATACATGACTAGTGAACACAATTATGTACAACACCTATATGAGTGTGTCCATCATCACATGAGAAAAAAAATGTCTTAGAATTTGTACACACTCATACGAACTTGTATGGTCCCCCAGAATACCATGTACATAATTTATGGCGTGTCCTTCATCAGCACAGGTGTGTCCCTCTAAAACAACTCTAGTTATTCTATTTTCGATCCTGATTTTTCCTTAAATCTTTTATTTGATCCACGAAGGCAATTGAGCCCTAATACAAAATAGAAAAAAATAAATACAGAAAACATTAAAAAATTTCAAATAATTAAGCCAAATGCACTAAATATGGGACTAAAAATAAAGAATATTAAGCTTTATCAACCATTCGCACATTTAAGATTTTGCTTGTCCTTATTCAAATCATAATCCAATTTATTAAATTTTAAACAAATCAATCCCTTTTTAATTTCAATATGTCCATCCACATCCTAAATTATCATATCATATGAATCACATCATCATATAACTATACTCCAACTTTCATAGAACAAACTTCCATAAATCAATATCGATAGCAATTAAATGGATAATCTTTCCAAAATTCAAAGCAAACAATTTCACACCCTCATGACATATTCACTCAATATACTCACAGCGTTTAGAGTGGAAAATGTAATAAACTCTTAAATCAATACATAGAATGAATCTTAACAATAAATTGCAATAATATCACATCTCTACCACTAATAAATAAACTAGAAAAATAAATCAAATAAGGTGTAATGAGGCTTAGGTAAAGGTATGAAAAGGATAATTAAAAGGGAAATAATGTTGGAAGAAATTCATATAAACAAGATTACTAAAAATTTGGTTCTTCGTAGTATATATCCTCTAAGAAAAAATTTCACTGGCACAAAAATAATTCTTATTACTCTCTAAGCTTTTTTTTCTTTTCTCTTTCTTCTTTTTCTAATCGATATGCTCCCAATAAATAATTTTCGACTTAAACTTCGAGTAACTTTAGATAGAGTATAAAATTAAAAATAATAAAGCACTTGAGAAGAAACAAATTTAACAATCACCACGTATCAATAATTATAGGAACATTAGACCTTCTCTTCAAAATTTTTCAATATAATTCAAGTTTTGAGCAATCAAGTATGCGAATAATTCAGGGTTTAAAATTTGATGAAAAGTTTTCAAGAAGAATAGGATAATTGACTATCAATGTGGTTACAATAAATTAAAGAAAAGGCTAAGCCTTAAATTGGTAACTCTTAAAGGACAAAATAGGGTAGGTAATAATAAAAGAAAATAGGCTAAAACAAATGGTTAAATGTAAGTGCCTTTATCAATTTAATGCCTCCATTTTATTAGCTTGGTCTCACCATGAATAATAAAAGCAAGTTCAAGAATCATCCAATTATGCATGTTAAACACACAAAAAGGAATAATAAAGCATAATATAGTGATATATTGTTCTTGGGTTTAAAAGCTCACATTCAGGATTCATGTATATAAATAATATACACCTTTCATTCAGATTAACTATCTCAATGAGTACTAAAAAATAATGGCTTACAAAAGAAAATATAATCCAATTTTCATTGCATACAAAATTAATTAAATAATCAATAATAACCTAAAGTATTTAAAAAATATTTTAATTTAATATGAATAAATAATAAGATTTCCATTAACCCCTTCCCCAAACCTAAAGTTGTACATTTTCCCCAATGTACATAATAACAGCATAGAAAAAGATATAATATCAAAGAAAATACAGTGAGAAAGGAATATGATTTGGTACCTCCCAAAATAATAATTTATACGATTTTTGAACTCGTTACAATTTCCTTCCGATATTAAATACAATCGTCCTTTGAAAAGAGAAACAAAAGGGGATAAAAAGGAAAAAGGAAAATAAATAAATAAACAAAAATAAAAAGTAATAACTTTGTAATAATAAAGTTTAGCAAGATTAAGCTCTTGATAACTATTAAGACAAAAAAAATGCATAATATAATAAAATGATAAGCGAAATAAATAACTGAGCATCCCATGTTGCTTTTATATCTGTCAGTCTTCCGGCATACTAGTAATGTCTGTGGCTTCTATGTCCTCTATGTTTGCTTTATTACAGTAGATGATGATAGGCCAACTCTAGTCGGTGGAGGTGGGCACCCCAAGTCCACGGTGTTCTATCATCTTGTATAACACCTTTTCCAACATGTGCCTCTGGTAGTGTCACACACGCCATCAACTATGGCTGATCATCCTATATAGATATTTGCCTTCCTAAGATAATTCCTATATATTTCTCAAATAGAGCAATCTTTAGTTGGTCCCGATACAAAGGTGGTATTCTATATGTTGGGCATGCTCGTGCTCTTTAAAAGTCATCCTACTACTCAAGCTCTCTACTTGGCAATAGCAATTGAGGTGAGTCCAATCTTGATTGCTACTCCTATATGTTGGGATGATCCCCGTCTACTCCCACATCTGCCTGCTAATATGAAAATCCAATCAACCTGTAGATATCATTTGTCGATCCCTGTCTTCTATACACTATAAACATGTTCTTCATAATATTCAAGTTTAGGGATACCATGGTTGATATGTGTCATTAGGCGTATACAAAATAAATCCTTATTTTACTTTCAATTTACTAATCAATTTAGTAAAGAGTAAATAAGAGTCGATCCCATAAGGAAAGTTAATTTACCAATTTAGTTTATTAGTTATAATAATTTTAAAAGAGACAATTACATACTAATAATTTCGCTTATACGAAAGGAATTCATTAACAAAATATAAACATCGTCAACACTCATATAATGTCCTCTTCAATCACATTAGTAAGATACAACATCAAAACTTAAGAAAATAAACTCATAACACCTTTTTAGAACCACAGAATCAATATTCAAGATTTAGAAATAATTTTCATTATTTCGAAATATATATTTATGAATTTTTTAATGGTGAAACCAAATTATACAAATCCTCACAATTTTCAATTAGGCAACCCTATTTTCATCTTATAATACTTTTAAAGTAATCCTAACTTGGCATTTACACATCTAAAATAATCAAGCCATATATCTTAACATAATTTAATTAATAAAATAGCTTTTCCACAAACTAATGAATCACTAAGAGAAAAATTCTAGATGTGCCATAATGCATGTTAATCATGTTTTAATCAACATTTTCGTATGTAATATCCAATACATGGTTAATTCGTGTAAAAGATGTTAATTTGTCATATTTTTTTATGTTGAGAAGAGATTAAACACACATAATGATCCATATCTAGAATAAAATAAAAACTTGGGTAGCTTGGATGAAATCTCTGCACAATGCATGAAATTAGCGTCAACTTGTTCGTTCTTCATTCTAATTATTTTTTCAATTTGAAATTAAAACTTATGCTCCTTTTTAAACTAAGTTATTGACAACATTTTAAGTTTGCAAGTTTAACTTTAATGAACTAGAAAACATGAAGAAATGGACAACTGATTGATTACTAAATGCACAAATCCAAATCACAATATAAAGTTGATAATCCTATTTTATCTACATTGAGTATAACACTTGTAATTTAGCTTGAAAATAGAATTATCTCAACTAATTTGGGCTATCCATATTCATACAATTAACTTTACATAGAATATTAAGTTTATTAATAAACTGAAATATAAAAGAAATCCAAAACTAAAATGATTATAGTGACAAAAACTATGAATTTAACTAATCCAGCATATATATACAAAGCGGGGGAGGGGATTGCAGTTCAAATTGAGTATAGAAATCAAAGAAATAAAACATAAACTAATATGATATTCACAAATGAACAAGCACGTTTTAAATTTTAGTTTACTCATGCAATTTTGACATATCTTGATAATACGAGATATTAACGAGTTCAATATAGAAAACCAACCAGTTGGTTTCTATTTGTTCCTTTTCAGTCTTAAAAATTAGACTAACTCAATCAAAACAAGTTAAAAATAAGGAAACATAATCAACAACCAATATTTGTCAAACAAACAACCAAATTCTAGCCCACACAACTCCGAATCACTAATTCTACTTATCATATTCAAATAATCAAAGATTTATCTAATCAAATAAGAACATGAATAAACACAATAAAAAATTCCAGCAATTGTACACTATTAAATCCACTTAGTAATTAGTTGAATTAAATCAAATGGTATCCTAAATAACTAAAATTGCATATCTATAGTAAATTAAAACAACCAAGAATAAATTAAGCATAGGAAACTAGAAATAAAGAGAATAGGGTTTGAAGAAAACTCATTCAATTTTTCTATCTTCGTAGACCTCGAAGCAACCCTAAAGGTTTGGAATTTCTTCCTCCATCAGTCACGGGCCAGCTCACAAGTGGAATATGGCTCTCCTTTCTACCCAGATGCTCCTTGTAATAACTCATAGGATTAACCTGCCATGCATGACTACTTTTATAGGCTCACAAAAAATCTCCAAGAGCCTCACATTGCTGGATCTGTGATAGGATTCCACTTATCTCTTCCACTTTGAAGAGATTTGATGGAGATGATGTCAATCGGTAAAACTCCTCCTCCCACCAGATGGTACTTATTCTGTTGCTATTATTTTTCTCCTCTGCTGTTGCATTTTGTTTTGGCTACTAGTGTGTTCTCCCTACTGTTAAGTTTTTCTCTTTTCTTGTCTTTTGCTACATTTTGGACTTTTATCCTGTTGCAGTTTACTCCCTTTTACTACTGCATTTTAGGTTATTTGATTACTTCTTTTACACTGCATCATTTTGCTATTTTTTTAATCTTTGGTAGGTTACATTTTGCTTCCTCCCCCTGATGCTGCGTTGTGTTTTCTTCTAGTTACTACTACTTTGTTGTTTTATCCAGTTTATTTCTATTGGTGAGGTGCGTTGGTTTGCTTATTCTAGCGGACTGCTGCTTAATTTTGGACTTTCTTTTGGGTTAATCCTCATTTTCGGCCAGATTTTCGTCTAGATTCTTTTCCTTAAGTCCATTAAGCATACAAGAAAATATTTAGTACAATTTAAACACTTTTTTAAAAATAAAATATAAAATATAATAAATTTAATAATTAATAAGAAAATGCAATAATATAACCCAAATTTACTATGTAAATGGTGTAAAATATGCTATAATTTCTACTTATCAAACTCCCCCACATTTAGCTTTTAGTCATCCTTGATCAAAACAACATTATAATGCAAAATATGAATATAGTTTACAATCATAACTTACATAGAAGAAATTAGATTAAGAAAAACTGAACAACAAATTATAACTTTTATTTACAAAAATCATATTTCTTAGCATATTTGCAATCAATTTAATCATGAACACAACATCTTTTCAAACATCGTCAAAATTTCAACTTTAACCTCACACTTAAGCGACATTAACAATTCATTTTAATAAAGTTAGTCTATAAGCAATGCCATTGTATTGATTTTATATAGAAAGCATCTTCGTTTGACTTGAATTAATTTTTTAAAAAACTAGCTCCTAATATAATAACACATTAACTTTTGTGTTTGAATGATCTTCTTACCTTACTTATGATCTCAAAGGAGTACTTGGTTCCTTATCCTTAGGTGTTTCCCAATAACCATTTTTTGGTCTTAAAGGGGCACTTGATTATTAACAAAAACATTTTCATAGGAACTTAAAATTTCGAGGTTACATTACGTATTTCTTTAGTAATCAAAAGTAAATGAAAATCACCAAAGATACCACACATTGTTAAGTTAATTAAAAGTTTGATGTTAAGGCCATGTATGTAGAATTAGAGTAATAATTCGAATTGTGTATAAAATAAATTTATCAAATAAGGGTTAATTCTCTTAAGTATGAACATAAAATTAAACGAAAGAGTTTTAAAACTTGTTATGTTAAAGAAAATAACCTATGCAACTTTCTAATTGTTCAACCATAATGTTAAAATTTGTTGTTCTTTTATTATGGTAAAAAAAACTAAATGAATGCATATAAAACAAAATAATGTCAAAACCAACTAGCCTAAGCATGGAAAAAGGAATATCTAAGAAAAATAAACAAATAAAATAGCAAAACTATTTTGATTTGATTGATTATTCGAGAAAGTAAAAAAATGTAGAAAATGAGCTAAAAAGAAAGAAATTTAAATTTGATTTTTATTGTTTTAGGTTTCCTCCCATGTAATGCCTTTGGTTTATGTCGTTAGCTAGACATCCTCCTCTGCTGTCAAGGTTCCTATAGTAAAATTTCTTCAAACGTCATTACTTCAGCATGATCATAAAACAACTTTAACTATATTCATTCACCTTAAAAATTTTATCAGTTTGTAGGCTTTTAATTTCCATTACACCATGCTCAAAGACGTTAGTAACAACAAAAGGGACCTGTCTATCTAGGTTGAAGTTTACTAGGAAACAAAATTTTCTTATAATTAAATAAATGAACTTTTTGTCCGATAGTAAATGATTTCCTGACTATCTTTATATTATATAAAGTTTTAGTCTTTTCTTTATAGATACTAGCATTATCAAATGCCTTCACTCTAAGTTTCTCAAGTCCTTGTAGTTGTAATTTCCTTTCTTTTCCTACTTTTTCATCATCTAAATTGCATTGTTTCATTGCCCAATATAATTTATGATCAATTTCTACTGGTAAGTGACAAGCTTCACTATAAATTAGTCTATAAGAGGATATACCTATCGGAGTTATATAAGCAGTTCTGTAAGCCCATAAAGCATCATCCAATCTTATGCTCCAATCCTTTCTATTTGGCTTTACCATCATTTCCAAAATAGTTCTAATCTCTTTGTTTGATATTTTTGCTTGTCCACTTATCTATACGTGGTATGCAGTAGCAATGTGATGAGTTACATAATATTTTTCCAAAAGAACCCCCAAAGTGTTGTTACAAAAATGAGTACCACGATCATTGATAGTAGCCTTAGGTATACCAAATCGATTAAAGATATAAGTTTTAATAAACTCAATGACTATCTTAGAATTGTGCAATCTAGTGGCCTTTGCTTCTACCCATTTTGAAACTTAGGCTATAGTAAGTAAAATATATATATTACTAGAAGATGAAGGGAATAACTCCATGAAATCAAGTCCCCATGCATAAAATATTTCACAAACCATAATACTATGTTAAAGAATCTGCTGTTTCGTGGTTAAGTTCCCTATCTTCTGATATTTTTAACTTGACCAGCAAAATAAGTATGCATCTTTATGTATGGTTGGCCAATAGAATGCACTCCCTAGAGCCTTGTGAGCTATCCTCTTAGGGTAGAAATGACCACCTCCTTCTAAAGAATGAAAAAAGGTAAAAATAGATTTATGTTCTATTTTTGGAACACACCTACAAAAAATTTAGTCAGAACATGCTTTCTGTAAATAAGGATCATCATAGAAATAGTATTTGGATTCAACCTTTATTTTATCCTTTTGTTCTCTTATTAAATCATTCAAAAATGACCTAGGCACTAAATATTTGCAATCTACATACCAAGGTGAATCACCATTAATCAAAGAGTAAAGTTACTCATCTGGTAAGAATTCATAAATTATAGGCCAATCTTTTTTAGGTATTATTCTACTAAGGTGATCTTCTACTAGATTCTCTGCACCTTGTTTATCTCCAGTTTTTAAATCAAAATTTACAATAAGAGCATCCATCGTCGTAACCTTGGCTTTGATTATTTATTTTTTCAGAGTTATTTAAGTTCAACATGATATAAGAAAACCATTACTTTGTTTCCTAACAAGTATGAATAGAATTTTTATAATGCAAACATAATAGAAAACATTTCTTTTTTCATTTTAGTGTAGTTACATTATGCAGGATCCAAAGATTTTGATGCATAATATATTATATAAGGCTCTTTATCTTTCCTTTGAACTAATACTACTCCAACTACCTTATCACTCGCATCACACATTATTTTAAATGGTAAATGCCAATCAGGTGGTATGGCACACGCTGTTAGTTAGCTAGTAATGAACATAAAGGAGATGCAATTTTTGAAATTTTTTTTGATAAAACAATGATAAAAACCCGTATGGCCTAAAATTGATCTAACTTCCCTCATACACATAGGATATAAAAGAGAACTTATGGTCTTTATCTTTGCCTTGTCAATTTTGTAAACTTTGGAACTTCCTACATGGCCTAGAACCATACCTTGTTTTACAATAAAATGATTAGTATTAGTAAATCTTTGTAAAATAATAGAAAGATTAAGGAGACATAAATCAAAAGAATCACCAAACACTATAAAGTCATTTATAAAAATTTCCATTTTATACTCAATTAAATCAGAAAAATGCTCATTATGCATATTTGAAAAGTACCTGGAGCATTACAAAATCCAAACGACATTCTCCTAAATCCAAATATACCAAAGGGCAATGTAAATATGATTTTATCTTGATCTTAAGATGATATAGCAACCTATGTAATACCCTAACTACCCTTCTAAAAAGCAAAAGTAAGATTGTCTTGCAAGTTTTTTCAACATTTGATCAATGAAAGGTAAAGGGTAATGATCTTTTCGAGTTGCTTGGTTGAGTTTTCAATAATCAATACACACTCTCCACCCATTTGTTATCCTAGTAGGAACAAGTTCACCTTGACTATTTTATAATATAGTTATGCCTATTTTCTTGGGTATTACATGTGTGGGGCTTACCCATTTAGAATCTAAAATTAGGTATATTATATCTAACCACTTTAATATTTCCTTCTTTACTATTTCAATCATGGGGGTTCAACCTATGTTGGGCTCCTCTAATAGGTTTAACATATCTTCTAGAAGGATCCTATGCATATATAAAGTTAGACTAATCCCTTTTATATCTCTATCCTATAGCATCCTTATTATCTTTTAATACTTGTAAAAGTTTCTATTCTTGTGAAAAAGTTAAAACACTTGAGATTATAATAGGAAAAGCAGCATTCTTACCCTGAAAAAAATACTTGAGATTTGTGGGAAGAGGTTTTAACTCTAATTCAGGTGCTTAATGTAACATCCCATCACCAATGGGAAGGGTAAAATCATAATTTGGACTAATGTATAAGTGCTTAGAATTGTCTTGACATGTTCATGCATACACATATAAATGAATAGTGAATTTTGCACATGTAAATGACTGTACATGCATTCATGACATTTCCCGGTATATTTGTTAATAAATGTA
>JANZXP010094853.1:0-21712 GCA_027576715.1 Erythroxylum flavicans
AGTAAATCAATCAAACAATTAATTCAAGAATTGAATTGAAGAAATCTAAATATGATAACAAATCACACAACCCAATCCCAAAACTAACCGAGAAACTATTAAGTGAGAAAAAGGAGAATTCAATTCGAAATTAACGAAAACCTAATCAATTGTGCAATTCTTGACTTAATGGGTCTAGACGGTCCTAGGGTGAATTACTCTCTCTCGAGTTATAATTCTTAACCTTAATTGATGATCCCTAATTTAAATTATGGAATCATGATCTCTCGATTCACGATTGATCCACAAACCTAAATTAGTTCTATGTTGTCTTTTAACCTATTAGAAATATATGCTCGATCTCTCGTTACACGACTCTATCGGTTTGATTCAATCCTTTACCTATCAATTCACCTAACTCTTATTAGCCCAAATTGATTATTTTCCCTCAGCTCACCTTCTTAATTTATTGCCGAATTATTAAGAACAGGAATTTGAACCACAATTAAAACAAAATAAACACAATCAATTAAACTTTATTAATCTCAAGAATTGAAAACCTGAAGTTGAGTATAGACAATAATCAACACTCAACAACAACAATTTCAATAAATATCCCAATTTCATGCATAAATAAAATTGAAATAAACAAAGAAACTACTGTCGGAATGGATCGTAGAGGCAACGACAGTAAGAAACCACCTGTTCCGGAAAGTACGTCGCGTCAAGCTTTATCTCTCTTCCTTCGTCTCCTTCCACAATATCTCAAAACTCTCTAGGTTTCCGAAATGTGACTCACATGAAAGGTCTCGATTCAGACTCTCCAAAGCTACTGCATATGTCCCATAATGTTCTATTTATACTTTAGGCACTTTAGGTCAAATTTAGGGTCGAAATGGTCCAAAAATTTATTTGAAACTTGATTTTTTCTGCCAACCCGACGCAATGCACAATCGTGGCCCTGCTTGCCATGATCATGGTTGGCACTATTTCCTTTCTATCACGGTCGTGGCCTGAAGTGCACGATCGTGGCCTGACTTGACGCTCTTTGTCACCATCGTGACTCTTGGTGCACGATCGTGGCTTGGCTGCTTCTGGTTCTTCCTCTTCTGTCACGATCGTGGCCTATGTGCACGATCGTAGTCTATGCTTTTTGGCTCAAAAACTCTTTAACTATTCTCGTTCTTCCCTTTTTACCCTACAACACTAGCAAACACATCAAGATACCTCAAATTATACAATTTAAGCTTAAAGATTCAAACTAACCCATAAAAACACTTAAACACTAAAACTAACCTAATTAAACCCTAAATGCATACTAAACACTTGCAATGACATAAAAATACTTATCGAATCTAACCCTAAAACACAATACAAATCACAACTATCAACATCCACACACTTAAACTTTTGCTTATCCTCAAGGAAATAAAACAACAGACATGTAACATCAAAAACACACAATGCAATAATGCGACAACGACTTTAATCTTCGTGAAATAAATTTAATCATGGACACAATCATTCGAATTATATCAAATCATTAATAAACAAAATAGGTGTCCAGGGGCTCTGACTATATATACAACTTAATCGAGACCCATGTGCTAACTTATGTACCTATTTTAATTGTGCACACACATTAATAATTTTTCAGTCTCTCAGACTCTGTAACCATTCCTAGGTATATTTTCATGAAGAAAACAAAATCAAACTTATTACAGGAACTGTATGTTTCTATTTGAAAATTTTTTTCAAGACTTAATTTTTTTACTCGGAGGCAAACATTGGTGATGAATACTGATCTGGTTACTTGATTAGGTCACTTATTAACAGCTTGGTTGGAACGTTATTATAGCCTTTTTATGCAAAGGCACACATTTGTAATGCGTGTCGATCCGGTTACTCAGCTATTATCACGTGTTCAACTAGCTAGTAGCTCTATTCATAACCTAAAGGTCAGCGGAATATTTTTTTTAATCTATTCGTTTCCATGTAAATAAATACTAGTTAAGCTACTTAGTAAAAAGGCCTTAAATTATAAATGAATGTGACAACTTAGAGGGAGCTAAATTTACACTAAGTCCTAATTATGCTGTATATTTATTCAAAGGCCCCCTAATTCACTAATTTTGCAAGCTAATGATTATTAATAACCTAATAGACTCTGTCCAAAATTACAAAAAAATTCACTCAATCTAAGCCATTGACGCATTTACACACTTCACACTATGCAACCTAATATTATCATACAGTATGCAAATTTCACATACAAAAGAAAAACACAGAATCCCTCCCAACACTTGAACAACACATTGTCCTCAATGTGAGAAGAGAGCACACACTCGGGGAAAATAAAAACAACATACAAAAAACATAAGAAGAAAATACTAACAAAAAATGAAACGAAAAGGGTTAGAACACGAAATCGTTTATGGTGAAAGAGATGGTGATGGCTATAGTGTTGAGACCAAATCAGCTTGACATTGAAAATGTTTCCCTATCTTATAAGTGAGTTAAGAGAACAAAAGAATTAGCACTCCAAATCGTTCCAAATTATTCACGACTTATTAAAGAATTTAAAACAAACCTAACTACACAACAATTTAAACCTACTACTAAACGTGCTAATTTATAGTCATTAGCTTGACCTTCATCCTTTAAAGCTCAGCCAGGATCAATTATGAGTGGCTTGCTTCCACCATTTTCATTCAACATTAATTTTGTAGCCCGTGAGTAAGCTACAAATTGCAAAATGATCAAAAGGACAATATTGATAAAATTATGAAAACCAATTAATTTCAGTAATGTCCTTCTCACTAGCAGACTGTCAATAAAATAAGAAATAACGAAACTCCCTGAATCTTCCATCGAATCTAGCAGTTTGTCCTGTATAAAGGTGAATTGCTCTCCTTCTTCCTTCATCACCTTCGTCTCCTTTGCTTCTTCCGCTTTACGAATAGAGACCTTTATCGCTTCTTCAAACTCGATGTTTGCTGTCGACTGTTCATCGTCCTCTTGTTCATCATAAGATTCAAACATATCAATTATCCTGAATGAGCTACTAATATTCGGATTCTTAAATGCATCATTCATGTGGAATGTCCCTTCATCATGATAAATCCAAAGGATGGGGTTCTTTATATGGACATTTACCTAAGAATTGCTGATTTTCACATATGGTATATCTAGGATTGGTGGATAATAGGGAGGGTTAGAATTCTTTTCCTTGTACACTTCCATCCTCTCTTGGTTGCCAACGAATTGGGGTTCAACATGGTCTTCCTCCGGTTCTTCTAGCTCTACCTCATTCCTAAGTGTGATAGCCTTATATTGCTCTAGTTGTTGTAATTCCATTTTTCTTAAAGAGTATTCCACACTTCTCTTACAAAATTCACAGGAAATCTTTCGTACTTGAATCTCCAAATTATGAATAGAAGCGGCATGATTTTTCGTCACTTGATCAATTTGCTCTTCTAGTCTCTTATACCATTCTTCCATGTTTGTGAGTTTATCCAAGATCTTGTCCAATTTAGAATCCCATGAAATGGATTCGTCATGTTGAAATTTAAATAGATCTTGGTGTCCCATGTGAGTACTTGCATTGTTAGACTAACAGAAATCTGGGTGGTTTTGTCACCCTGAAGTGTACATGGTCTAATAAGGGTTGTTATTTCTCCCATTATACCGCGACTCATTGTAATTCTCAAAATTTCCTTGCTCCCTATAATATCTATCTTTCATCAAAGTTCAACATTCAACTCTTCAAATATACCATTCTAAGATGTCTTGATGTGTCTTTACTTTATGCCCCAATTTTTTTAATAAAAACAAAAGTTAGTAGAAAAGCCTTAGACTAAAGAACTAAATTGCCTTCCCCAGCAATGGCGCCAAAAACTTGTTTGCTCAAGGTTACATGCTCTAAGTTTCAATATTTTTAACCTTGGTAATTGCTGCAAGTGCACAGGTTATTCACGTAGTACCTAAGGTATCGATCCCACGAGGAAGGGAACTAGTCCTAAGTCTAATGGCAACTAAGTCACAAACCTAACAACTACTATAGAAAAGTAAATCAATCAAACAATTAATTCATGAATTGAATTGAAGAAATCTAAATATGATAACAAATCAGACAACCCAATCCCAAAACTAACCTAGAAACTATCAAGTGAGAAAAAAGGCAATTCAATTCAAAATTAACGAAAACCTAATCAATTGTGCAATTCTTGACTTAACGGGTCTAGACGGTCTTAGGGTGAATTACTCTCGCTTAACCCTAATTGATGATCCCTAATTTAAATTATGGAATCACTATCTCTCGATTCGTGATTGATCTAAAAACCTAAATTAGTTCTAAGTTATCTATTAACCTACCAGGAATCTATACTCGATCTCTTGTTACACAACTCTACCGGTTTGATTCAATCCTTTACCTATCAATTCACCTAACTCTCGTTAGCCCAAATTGAATATTTTCACTCAGCTCACCCTCTCAGTTTATTTCCAAATTATTAAGAACAGGAATTTGAATCATAGTTAAATCAAAAGAAACACAACCAATTAAACTTTATTAATCTCAAGAATTGAAAACCCGAAGGTGAGTATAGACAATAATCAACACTCAATAACAACAATTTCAATAAATACCTCAATTTCATATATAAATAAAATTGAAATAAACAAAGAAACTATAGTCAGAATGGATTGTGGAGGCAGCGATAATAGGAAACCCCCTATTTCGGGAAATACATCACATCAAGCTTCCTCTCCTTGTCTCTCTTCCTTTATATCCTTCCTCAATCTCTCAAAATTCTCTAGGGTTTTTGAAATATGGCTCACGTGAAAGCTCTCAATTCAAACTCTCTAAGGCTACTGCATATGTCCCATAATGTTCTATTTATATTTTGGGTGCTCTAGGTCAAAGTCGGGTCGAAACGGACTTAAAATTTGTCTAAAACTTGAGTTTTTCTGTCAACCCGACACAGTACACGATTATGACTGGTACTTTTTCCTTTTTGTCATGATCGTGGCCTGACTTGATGATCTTTGTCACGATCATGGCTCTTGGTGCACAATCTTGGCCTGGTTGCTTCTGGTTCATCCTTTTTTGTCATGATCGTGGCCTGTGTGTATGATTGTGGCCTATGCTTTTTAGCCCGAAACTCTTTAACTCTTCCCGTTCTTCCCTGTTTACCCTGTAAAACTAGCAAACACATCATGGTACCTCAAAAATATACAATTTAAGCTCAAAGATTCAAACTAACCCATAAAAACACTTAAACACAAAAACTAACCTAATTAAATCCTAAATGTATACTAAACACTTGAAATAACCCTAAAACATAATACAAATCACAACTATCATCTGCTATTCCATTCTTCGAGCCCCTCTTATCCTTTGTCTCTACATCGAACTCCTAAAGTAGGACTATCTAACAGATGAGCCTCAACTTTGCCGCCTTCTTCACTACTAGGTAATCCAAAGTTGCATGATCAGAATAAACAATAATCTTAGTACCTAATAAATAAGATCTAAACTTATCCAAAGTAAAAACTACTACAAGAAGCTCTTTTTCTGTTGAGGCACAGTAAATAGCATGAGGGATCCGCCCTACTCTCTAACCCAAAGCTGCTCCAACGGCATGGTTGGAGGCGTCACATATGAGCTCAAATGGCAGACTTCAATATGGAGGTTGCAAGATAGGTCCAGTAACCAACTTCTCCTTTGGAGCATCAAATTCCTTCTTGCACTGCTCATAAAAAACAAACTCTTTGACCTACTGAAGTAATCTATGCATTGGATGTCCAACCTTGTAAATGTCCTAAATGAACCTACGATAAAACCCTACATGGCAAAGAAAAGATCGAACTTCCTGTAGAGAAGCAGGATAAAGGAAAGAAGAAACAAGATCTATCGTGGCTCTATCAACTTCAATGAACGGAAACCACATGTCCTAAAACTATCCCTAATTGAACCATAAAATGACATCTTTTAGAATTAAGAACAAGGATAGTTTTAAGACGTAATTTAAATACCAAAACGAGGTGATCCAGACATTATTCAAATGAATCCCTATGCATAGTAAAGTTATTTATAAAAATTTCAAAGATTTTCTCAAGATACTTAGAAAAGATACTTACCATGCACCTTTGAAAAGTAGCAGGGGCATTGCACAATCCAAGAGCCATCCTTCTGTAAGCAAAGGTGCCATATGAGCATATATATAAAAGCCATCCCCTCTTGGTCCTCTGGAGCAATAGCAACCTGAATATAAACTGAATAACCATCAAAAAATAAGATTAAGCACAACCAGTAAGATGTTCTAACATCTGATTAATAAAGGGTAAGTGGTCCTTTCTACTTATGGAGTTAAGCTTGCGATAATTAACGTAAACTTGCCATCCATTCTACACCAGAGTTAAAACCATCTCTCCTATCTCATTCTCCACAACTATAATGCTCGACTTCTTGGGAACCACCTGTAAAGGACTTACCCACTTGCTATCAAAGATTGGGTATATGACATCCACATCTAGTAACTTCATCATTTCCTTCTTCACCACCTCCACATCGGTGGGTTAAGGTAACTTTGCACTTGACGGACTAAGGTAGCTCCTTCCTTAAGAAAAATCTTGTGCATTCATAGGGAAGGACTAATACCTTTAATATCCATAACTATCCATCCCAATGTCGTCTTATACTCTAGCAACACACCAACGAGCTTTTCTTCTTGTACCTTTATAAGATCACTTGCTATGATAACTGGAAGTGTGTTCTTGGTGCCCAGATAAGTGTACTTAAGGTGAGTTAGTAAGGGGTTCAACTACACTTCTGGTTCTTACACAATAGAAGGTAACAACAGAATAGTACTAACGGACAATTCTAAAAAATGAGGGACATGCTTTTTAAAATGACTTGTCGCAAGTGCCCAATTGCTTCCTTAAGATCCTCTGCAAACTTAAACTTGCTTTGTCAATAACCAGACATCTTTTACTCCAGTGGGGTAGTCAAGGCTAACTCCAAAGGGTCACCTGTAGAAAGAAGAGACCAATGCTCCACCATGGAGTCAAGAATATCTACCTTAGTAATCGACTCACAATCTGATGGATAGTGTATGGCATCAAAAGTGTTGAAACAAATGACCTCACCATCAAACTCCCTAGTCAACACTTTTTTGTGTACATCGATTTTTGTCTAAGATGTCTTCAAAAATGGCCTACCTAATAAAATTGTTGAAAGGCTCGAAAAGCCCTCACCTTGCATATCTAATATATAAAAATCTATAGGGAAATCAAGCTCGTTAACCTGCACCAAAGCATCCTCAATAACCCCCTGATCGAGTTATTTGATGGTGAGTCAGTTTTAATTAATTAACTTCGATAATTCACAAGTGCACGGATTGTTCGCTTAGTACCTAAGGTGTCAATCCCACGAGGAGGGATAATGTAATCTGAAAATCTAAGGCCAGAATAATTTGAAAATTCAAAATATTATGAAACTAAAATTAGAATTCAATTTAATCAAGAAAATTAATTCTAGAATCAATCATGAAAATATTAATAATTTATTAGTTGAAACATATACTTAAGAATCAACCTAAAGAAATTACAAATTGAGAGAAATGGAATTTTACCTATCCTTAACTCTAACCTAATTGATTAAGAATTACCGGATTACTGGTTCTAGACGATCCTAGGCTTGATTACTCTTTCTCGAGTAATAACCATTAACTCTAAATTATAAACCCTAATTAGATTATGGAAGTTACAATTTCTCAATTAGCAAACTATCCAAAACCCTAATTAGATCTGAAGTTACCTAATAAACTATCGGAAACCTATGCAAGATCGCTCTTCGCACAATTTACCGATTAGATTTAATTCTTATTATATTAAATCACCTAACTCTTGTTAGCCCAATTTTACTATTTTTCATTCGATTCAGCCTCTCAGTTTATTATCGAATTGTGCACGTCTAGAATTAAATCACAATAAATCCAAATAGCACAAATAATCAGATTTCATTAAATCAAAAGGAAAACCCTAAAGGTGAGTGTAGAACATCATCATCATCCAAAAATCCAATAATAAAACTGAAAATAGTAGGAAATACAAAATTGAATGGATGACAGGAGGCAGTGTCGTTGGGAACCTCCTGATCTAGAAAGTACATCAAGTCGACTTCTTCTCCTCTTCTTTCTTCCTTCTTCTCTTTCTCTATCTCTCTATAATTCTCTATAGGGTTTCTCTAAATGTGGCTAATGCAAAAGCTCCCTTCTACCTCTTTGTCTTATTCTTTAAATACCTTTTGTGTTCTGAGCAGCCCTAGGGTTTTTCAAGGGGCCAAAAGGTCAGAAAAATCCCTTAAAACTTGACATTTTTTTAGTGTCTGCATGTCTACCTGATGCAAGCCACGATCTTGGGCTACATCTAAGCCTTCTATCACGATCGTGGCATGCAGGCCACGATCATGAGCCATGTCCTAGCATTTTGTCACGATCATGACATATGGGCCACGATTGTGGGCCAAATTTGGTGCTTCTGTCACGATAATGGCCTGTTGTGCCATGATTGTGAGTTGTTTCAGCTCGAGTGTCTATGAAACTTCTCTGTTCTTTGATTTTGACCCTGAAACACTAACAAATACATCAAGGTACCTGAAAAACATAATATTTAAGGTCAAAGACTTGTACTAACCCATAAAAACAGTTAAACACCAATATTTAACAAACTAACACAATTCTAACCTAAACGCATACTAAGCAATTGAATTAAGAATTAAACACATATTAAACTAAGCCCTAAAACATGATATAATTTACACTTAAAAATTTGCTTATCCTCAAGCAAACATACAAAATCACACAACATATAATGCAGTAATAAGATAATGACTTCAACTTCATGAAATAAATTTAATTTTAAACACAACCATTCAAGTTATATCAAATCATTAATAAGAAAAATTGGCGTCTATGGGCTCTAAACTAAATATACATATTAATCCAAATCCAAGTATTAAATTATTTACCCTTTTCAATTGAGCACACACATTAATAATTCTTTGGTCACTCAAACTCTGTAACTACTCCTATTATAAAAGGTCAAGCTGTTACAAGTTTAGTAGGTTTCTATTAAAAAACATATTATATATATATTTTTTTTATTTTTTTTTTTGTGAACATGGACTTAGTCTTATTACGCAGAGGCAAATATTGGTGATGAATGTCGATTCGGTTACTCAACTAAGTCATGTTTTTTATTAAGTTGCTTAGTTAGAACATCATTATAGCCTTTTGATGCGAAGGCACATATTTGTGATGCATGTTGATCTGGTTACTCAGCTACATTATGTTTTCAACTGGCTGCTAGATCTATTCATAACCCAAAGACCAATGGAATAGTTATTTATATAAAATTAGCCAACACTTTTTTTTATTACGTACCTTGTTGCTTAAGCTACTCGTTTCCATAAAAAAACTAGAAGAGCTATTTAAGTCGAAAGACCTCAAATTATGAATGAATGTGACAATTTAGAGGATAAATCCTAATTAACTTTCATATTTAGCCAAATAACCCAATTCACTAACTTTGCAAGCTAATAACTCCTCACAACCAAATAGACTATATTTAAAATTAAATCAATTTCAATCCATTTAAGCCATTGACCCATTCACACGATTCACAAAATGCAACCTATCAAACTATCATATAATATGCAAAATTCACATTCAAAGCAAAACATATAACCCCTCCCGCACTTAAGCAACACATTGTCCTCAATGTAAGATGAAGGCAAACAAACACGTATGGTAAGAAGAAGCATAAATTAAATTAAGAACAAAAATAAAATAAAATAAAGACTAAATTTAAAAGGAAAGGGTTAGAACAAAGCCTTACGATGATGGAGGTGGGGATGGTGTTGGAGGTGGCAATTGGATGCCTTGAGCCTCAAAGTAATGATGGATGCGATGTATATCCCACCTCTGAGGTCATTATGTTCAGGTCATCTTCTTCATTCTTCTAGAGTTCTCTGCAAGGGTATTTGTAATTACCTTGGTGTTTGTGGGGAATGTATCAAGCACTTTCTTCCAGCCTGGTTCGTCTATTTCTTCTTCCTCATCAGGCTCCTCGCTGGTCGAATCCTCTTTTTGTTATTGCTGAGTACTTGAACTCACTTGATTGGTCCTGATCTTGACATGTGTCTTGACACTAATATCGCTAAGTTCCATATTATGGGACTTCAAGATTTTAACTCGCCATAGATGATGACGGTTCATAAATTCAGGATGGTAGACTACGAGTTTGTTGCACTTAACTCTATAGTAATTAGCTATGGCTGAAACCAAGTAACCCATTCCTAAGTTATTGCTCCTCTTACCTTGAGTAGCAATAATTATGTTAAAGATATAGGTGGTTGTGCAAATTGGGATGCTATGGTCTATACACCACAACATAAAAAGTTTGTTCGTCGAACACTTGTTGGTTTTCGTTTTGTCAAAAAAAGTTTGACACATGAATTTGCACAGCAACAAGTGTTTATAGCTCCTGAAGATGTTGTTGAGTGCATTCTTAGCTTTAAAATGCTCTATCCCAGTTAGTTCAGTCCAGTAAGGGGTGAAACAGAAATCATCGTGCTGATCCACTATGGACGATTTGGGGAAACCAAAAATTTGATACAAACTCTCATAATTAAGCTTATAAGGTTGTCCCTGCAACCTAAACCACAATTCCTCAGGTTTATTGAATTCAAACTGAAGGGATGTAAAGAATTATAAGGTAAGTTCTTCATAAATTGGGTATTGAAATTGAATAAATTGTTCCCATTGAATTCTCTCTGCTAAATTTTTGACTTTTTCTCTCAATTCTAGTTTATCTAAAGTCTTCAGATGAAAATACTTTGGAGCTATAATTTGCTTATTGCGAAGAGAATTAAAATGAGTACCTTTTTCATTTGAGAAGATTGGGAAAGGTGTTCCATAATTAGCTGCCTTGTTCCTTTTCCCTCGTCTCGAGACTTGGTTTCATCCCAATGATTGATCGCGCTTTGCTGACTGCTTAATGCGCTGCATGCTGGCGTGTGAGTAGGTAGAAGTTGAAAGAGACTGGAAGTTAGGAATTTAGTTAGAGAGAAGTGAGAGTGTTTAGAGGTTCTAAACTTAGAGAGATAAAGTTAAAATGAAAGGAAGTGAAGAAGTGAATTAAGAAATGAATATATACGCTAATGAAGGGTAAAATGGTAAAAAATTAAGTTGAAATTTGTGTGCTCCAGTTTTACCATCATGGCCTGCAATTTTTTCCCCAAATTTTAAAATTTCTTTTCTTTTGTCCTTCTCCACTTTTTTGAAATCACTTCTTAACTCTCTATGTCCCTTTCACCTCTCTCTTTCTTACTTCCTCGGTTATCAAATTCATATCGAAGTCCTATGCCTTCTTGATTTTATGTAGAAACGAAATAACCTAACTACGGATTTCAACCTATCTAAAAATTAAAGGAAATAACATCAAATTAATAACCCATAGGTTGCCTCATATGCAATGCTTCTTTTAACATCGGTAACTCGACACTCTTCTTGCACTCTGATAGTTGTGATTTGTATTATGTTTTAAGGTTCAATTTGTTAGGTATTTAGCATTAATTTGAGTGTTAAGTGTGTGTTTAGGGTTTAATTGTGATAGTTTGTGTGCTTAAGTGTTTTTATGGGTTAGTATGAGTCTTTGAACTTAAAAGTTAGGTTTTTGAGGCACCTTGATGTGTTTGTTAGTGTTTCAGGGTCAACGGTGAAGGATGGAGAAGTTTCGGGTCAAAACCATGACCCACAAAAGTGACATAATTGTGACAGAAAGATATCAGCCACCAGGATCCAGGCCATGATCATGACACTTGGGCCACATTTGTGACAGAAAGGGATAAATACTAGCCACGATCATGCAGGAAGGGCCACGATCGTGGCCTGAATCGGGCAGACACGAAAATAGGTAAAAACATCAAGTTTCGAGGAACTTTTCAGACTGCTTCAACCCTGAATGAACCTTAGGGCTTCCAAGGTATTTAAAGAGCATAAAGAATAGAGAAAGGAGATTTTGCATCAACCAAATTATGAAACTAGAGAGCTTATCACGAGATTTGAGGAAGGAATCGAAGGAAGAGAGACACGAAGAAGAAGCCTAAATGGAATAATTCCCCGAACAGGAGGTTTTCCACTAGTGCTGCCTCCACTAATCCATTCCACTCATATTTTTTGATTTTATTTCAATTTTATTGATGTATAGAATTGGGATAGTCGTTAAGAATAGGTTTTGTTGAATGTTGATTTATGTCTATGCTCACCTTTGGGATGTTTATTATTGGGTTATTATGATTTAATTTATGTCCATAATAATTCAGTAATAAACTGAGAGGGTGAATAGAGTGAAAATCATCAAATTAGGCTAACGAGAGTTAGGTAGTTTGATAGATTCAAAATTGAATCAAACTGGTAAAATCGTATAATAAGAGATCGTGCATAGGTTTTCGATAGGTTATTGGACAATTATAAAAACTAATTTAGGTTTTAGGTTAATTAGAAATCAAGAGATTACAATTCCATAATCTAAATTAGGGTTAAAGATTATAACTCGAGAGAGAGTAATCCACCCAAGGACCATCTAGACCCGATAATTTAGTGATTCCATAATCAATTAGGTTTTCATTAAGGTCGGATTAAAACCCTTTTCTTTGAATTAGTAGTTCCTAGGTTGATTCTTGATTGGGTTGTGCAAATTGCTATCTTGTTTATAATTTCTGAATTTAATTCTTGTGATTGATTATTAATTGATTAATTTTCTTTTTAGTTGTTTATTTCAATTATTTGTGAATTTGAGTTAAGCCTTAGATTTTAGGATTAAACCTGTGCGTTTGCAGTATTATCGAGGTTAAAATATTAAAACTTATCATGCAAAAACCTGCGATCAAGTTTTTGGCACTATTGTCGGGGAGGTGATTAGTTTAGTTCTTTATTATAAGGCTTTTTAACTATCTTTTGTATTGAAAAAAAAACTAGGCATAAAGTAAACGACACATCAGCTTGGATATCACCAGACAATAATTGGGAATCTTAAGAGTTGAACGCTAAAAAGAGATGGAAAGAATGATGGTGGAGGAAGTACATCATGGAGAGCGACGAAACTTATTGATGTTATGAGGCCATAACTTACTGCCTATCATTAAGGGATTATACGACCACCAGTGCAAGCGAATACGTTTGAGATCAAACCATCACTGCTAAACATGTTGCGAACCAACGTTCAATTCTACAGATTAGCCAATGAGGATCCCAATACTCATTTAGCTAATTTCTTAGAAATTTGCGATACCTTTTGATATATTGCGATGTCGAAAGATGAGGTTAGAATTAGGATTTTTCCCTTTACACTTAGGGATCAAGCTAAAGCCTGGTGGAATTCTCTCCACCCAGCCAACGTCACAACTTAGGAGCAGTTGCTGTAAGTTTTTTTAGATAAGTATTTCCCTTTAAACAAGACAACAAGACTAATAAAGGAAATTATCAATTTCCAACAAAAAGTTGGGGAGTCTTTATATTAAGTATGGGAGCAGTATAAGGAGTTGGAAAGGAGTTGTCCTTATCATAAGTTACCCAACGAATTCCTAGTGCAAACCTTTTACACTAGAGTTAGTCCACCTACAAAGAGCATTATAGATGCAGCTGTTAGAGGATCATTCATAAGGAAAATAGTTGAAGCAACACACAATTTGTTAGATGACATGACATACACTGGTTATCTTTGGACATCTGAACGAAGTAGAAAGCAATCAACCTTTTGGGACCTAGGAGGAATGATTGATGCTGTAAATTCAATGACAACATTGTAGAATGAGATTGATAACCTAACCAAGCAATTGAAAAGCTTAAAGCCCCCTCTTCCTCTCTAGTCTCAGCAATGTAACACGAATATGAGTCATATGGACAAGAAAGTTATATCTCAGTCGATTGCTTCTTAAGGGAAAATAATAACATGGAGCAATTCAACTTTAATGGAGCACAAGTTGGTCAGGGAGATAGCAATCCTTATTCTAGCACATACCAGTCGGGGTGGCATAACTACCTAAATTTTCATTGGTCTAATAATACTGAGATTCAGTTTAGAAATCAAAGGTCACATAGATATCAACGGGATAAATACAATGACTATGAATCTAAATAGATAAGATCATGGATAAGCTCATAAGTATTGATGAGGCCTAGAAGAGGTTATAAGAGCAAATTGACTAAGTAACAAGGACTCATGCCTCTTCTATTCTCAACCTGAAGGTTCAAGTGGAACAGCTTGCCAATATGTTATTTACAAAAAGTGTGGGAAGCTTTTCAAAAGAGCAACTTAAGGCTATCACACTTAGGAGTGGGAAAGAGTTAGGAGAACTAACAAATAAACCATCTGAAACCCACTTTATAAGAGATCAAGAGAAGTCGAAAAAGGATAAAGAAAAGAATGAGGACCCTCCCTATGTTCCTCCTCCACCTTACCCACTAAGAATACCATTCATAAGAGTTGATGATGTCGAATCTTCAAAAGAGCATGAGGATGAAGAATAGTTGACAACAAACATTGATTTTGAAGAAATTATGAAAATCTTTGTTAGTGAAGCAAAAGAAGAAGAAGGAAAGGGAATGACTATGGAAGAACAAGAGCAGCTCACCCTTTTACAAAACAAACTGCCAGACATAATAGACAGAGTTTCATTATTCCCTATTTTATTAATAGTTTGTTAGTGAAAAGTATATTACTGAAATTAACTAGTTTTCATAATTTTATCAATATTGTCCTTTTGATTATTTTACGTGTATCTTACCCACAAGCTACAAAATCGATGTTGAAAGAAAAAGGTAGAAGCAAGTCGCTCATAATTGATCTTGTCCAAGTTTTAAAGGATGAAGGTTAAGCTAATGACCATAAATTAGCACGTTTAGTAGCTATATTTAAATTATTGTGTAGTTAGGTTTGTTTTTAAAATAAGTTTTGAATTACTTAGAACGTTTTGGATTGGTAATTCTTTTGCTCTCTTGAACCACTTATAAGATAGGGAAACACTCTCGATGTCAAGCAAATTTGGTCTCAATACTATCGCCACCAAAACCTCTATCAGCATAAACGATTTCATATTCTAACCATTTTCTTTTCATGTTTGTTAGTATTTTATTCTTATGTTTTTTGTATATTATGCTCTATTTCCCCTAGTGTGTTTATGTACCCTTATCACATTGAGGGCAGTGTGTTGTTCAAGTGTCGACCTTGAGTGTGAATTTTGCATAATATATGATAGGTTGTTCAAATTGCATGATGTAAATCGTGTGAATGTGTCAATGGCTAGGACTTAACGAGAAAGATTTAACACTAAACATAGTATTTTACGTTGAGAATATTTATTAGCTTGTGAAATCAGTAACTAAGTTACTTAGGGCTAAATATGCTGGTTAATTAGGATACGATGTTAGTCTATTCACCCTAGGAATTTGTCATGCTCATTTATAATTTTAGGCCAACTAACTAAGTAGCATTATTAGTACATTTTCTTAAGAATGATTATCTAAAGAAATAAGGTAGGCAAAATTTTGTGTTAAAAAAGTTGTATAATTTTAACTAAAATAACTATTCTACTAGCCTTTGAGTTATGAATAGAGCTAATAGCCAATTGAGAATGTGATGTAGCAAAGTAACTGGATCGTCACGCATCATAAATGTGTGCCTTCGTGTAAAATGTCTATAATGACATTCCATCCAAGCAGCTTAATAAAAACATGACTTAGTTAAGTACCCAGATCGACATTCATAAAAAATGTTTACCTCTGCATAAAAGACTAGGTTCGTGTCCTTAAAGAAAAATCAACAAAAAGAATGTTTTCGAATTAAAACCTACCAAACTTGTTAGTAGCTTAATTTTTCATGAAAACCTACTGAGGAACAGCTACACTTTTATTTTGACTGAATGATTACCAATGTGTGTGCGCAAATGATAGGGGTGAATAGACTCAACATTAAAATTTTGATTTGTTTTTCTATTGAGTCCAAGGTGCTTAGCCGCAGATTTCGTATGTTAACAATTTGGAACAACTTGAATGATTGTGTTTAGAGTTCAATTATTTCGTGAAGTTGAAGCCATTGCCTCATTTGTTGCACTGTGTTTTTTGTGCTTTGTATTGTTTGTTGTTTTGTTTGCTTGAGAACAAGTAAACATTTAAGTGTGGAGATGTTGGTAGTTATGATTTGTATTATGTTTTAGGGTTTAATTTTTTAGGTATTTAGTGTTAATTTGAGTGTTGAGTGTGTGTTTAGGTTTTAATTGTGTTATTTTATGTGTTTAAGTGCTTTTATAGGTTAGTATAAGTTTTTTAGCTTAAATGTTATGTTTTTTAGGTACTTTGATGTGTTTGTTAATGTTTCAGGATCAACGGAGAAGAACAAAGAAGTTTCAGAGAGTTTTGGGCCAAAACTACGACCTACAATTGTGGCACAATAGGCCACGATCGTGACAGAAAGATGTGAGCCACAGGATCTAAGCCACAATCGTGACACTTTCATCACGATCATGATAGAGAGTTCTGAAATAGGCCATGATCGTGACAGAAAGGGATAAATACTGGCTACGATTATGCAGGCAGGGTCACGATCGTGAGTTGCATTGGGCAGATATGAAAATAGGTGAAAACATCAAGTTTGGGGAACTTTTCGGACCGTTTTGACCTTAAATAAACCTTTGGGCTTCCAAGGAATTTAAGGAACACAAAGAAGAGAGAAAGGAGCTTTTACATAAACCAAATTATGAAAACCCTGGAGAGCTTATCGAGAGATTTGAGGAAGGAATCGAACTAAGAGAGACACGGAGAAGAAGCCTAGGTAAAGTACTTCTCAAAATAGGAGGTTTCCCGCTGTTGCTGCCTCCACTAATCCATTCCACTCGTATTTTTTTATTTTATTTCAATTTTATTGATGTATTGAATTGGGATATTCGTTAAGAATAGATTTTGTTGAATGTTGATTTATGTCTATACTCACCTTTGGGATTTTTATCTTTAAGATTAATGAAGTTTGATTTATTGTGTTTTTATTAAGTTATTTTGATTTAATTTATGTTCTTAATAATTCGATAATAAACTGAGAAGGTGAACCAAAAATCATCAAATTAGCCTAACAAGAGTTAGGTACTTTGATAGATTAAGAATTGAATCAAATCGGTAAAATCGTCTAACGAGAGATCGTACATAGGTTTTCGGTAGGTTATTGGACAATTTTAGAATTAATTTAGGTTTTGGATTAATTAGAAATGTAGAGATTACAATTCCATAATCTAAATTAGGGTTTATAAATTAGGGTTAAAGATTATAACTCGAGAGAGAGTAATCCACCCTTGGACCGTCTAGACCCATTAATTGAGTGATTCCAAAATCAATTAGGTTTTCATTAAGGTAAGATTAAAACCCCTTTCTCTCACTTGGTAGTTCCTAGGTTGATTTTTGATTGAGTTGTGCAGATTGCTATCTTGTTTATAATTTCTTAATTTAATTTTTGAGATTGATTATTAATTAATTAATTTTCTACTTAGTTGTTTATCTCAGTTATTTGTGAATTTAAGTTAAGCCTTAGATTTTAGGATTACATTACCCCTCCTCATAGGATCGATACCTTAAGTAGTACGTGAACAACCCATGTGCTTGTGGTATTATCGAGGTTAAAAATATTAAAACTTGTCATAGAGAAAGCTACAATCATGCTCAAGGTGGTTCAAATGAATTGTACAATGGTAGCGCAGTCATCGATTTTACAATTTGCATATGAGCTACCATGCCCTCGATGCCACTCTCCCTCTAATTCTCCTTCCTTCGCCTTCTTCTTCTCAACCATTTCTTTCTAAATGCTTCCCAAGATCCTCAATATCTTCCCATTGTCCACAAGATTCGATTTCTTTGATATTAATTGGAGGTAAGGGAGAACTGTTGTCTTTCTTTGACACTTTGAATGTTATATGATGTTTGTTGACCCTTAGAGTTAGTTCACCCCCATCAACGTCAAATTATGAAGCACGTAGTAGCCAAGAATGGTCGTCCAAGGATAGTAGGGTTTTCACATATTCTCCAATAGATAAAAGACTCTGAGGAAGGTAAATATATTGATCTGCATTGGACATCTTCAATAATCCCCTTTGGCTAATGAACTGTTTTGTATGCCGTCTTCACTAGAATCTTTATAGATTCTAATTTTCCTAACCCTAATTTTTGACTAAAGGTATAAGGCATCATATTGGTACTTGCTCCTAAATCTACAATTGCCCTGTCTATGTTGACTCTATTGATACTGCAAGGAATGTAAACTCCCCTATGTCCTCTTTCGTCTATGCTATATTAGGGTTTTCTTCTGCTATGCGCTCCTTAACCTTCTTCTTATTTAATTCCTTTAGTGTGAGCTTCGTTTGTAGATGTTCCATTATGTTTCAACTTTGTTTAATTCAACCTCCTTAAAATTCCTTGTCATCCTACTTAAAGTTGACTTCTGTTGAGCTAAGATAAGGTACGAAAATTTAGGACAAGGTTCCTTGATTGGCTCGAGTACGAGCTCACTTAGTAGGAATTCCATAATTACTTATCCTTCTCCCTTATCTACATCTTCCTTTGCATGTTCAAGTTTCTTTTCCTGGGTCTGAGTAATGGCCATGGTCTGTTCCTTTGGGTTAGACTCGATATTACTTAGAAGGGTTCCTACATTCCGAGTAGAAATTACCTCTGCTAGTTAACCTACTTGGACCTCTAGATTGTGTATTAAAGAGGCGTAGTTCTTAATGACTTGCTCAAATTTGCTTTCAAGCGTTATATGTGCATCCTCCATGACTCCAATGTTATCTAAAATCTTATCTAACTTGGATTCCATTAAGGTTGGTTTATCTTGTTGGAAGCTTGGTTGTCCTTGAGGTCTTAACTGTCCTTTAACATTACTTATCCACAAGAAGTTAGGATGATTCTTCCACTCAGGGTTGTATATGTTGGAATAGGGATTGTTTCCCCTTCCTCGTCCATATTGAGCTCCCATATAATTAACTTGCTATGAATCGTTGTCCTTCATCAAGAAATAGTTCACCGTATCATGGTCCTTCTATCCACAAATTTCACACTTAAGTTGCACAGCTTTGACCGGAGTTTAGGATGAAGCCTTCATGTTGTTAAGCTGTCGAGTTAAGTTGTCAATTTTATCTTGCATCTCCATTATTTGATCAATAGTTACAATTCCTTTTTGTTCTCAAAAAGTAGTGGCTTGTCTACTCTACTTGTTCGTCTATAGGCAGCTATTACTTGCCATCTTCTCAATCAACTAGTCAGCTTCATCCACCGACTTTCTCATCAGTCTTCCTCCTAAAGCTACGTCAATTATTCCTCTCATATGTAGAGTTACTCCATGATAAAACGTTTGCAACAAGAATTCTTTGGGTAAATTATCGTGTGGGCATTTCTGTTGCAAATCCTTGTATCTTTCCCACACTTTATAAATCGATTCCCTGTCACTTTATTGGAAGTTGGTAATTTCCTTGATAATCTTCGTGGTCTTGGTAAGGGGAAAATACTTATCTAAAAAGGCATGAACTAGCTGATCCTACGTTGTGACATTGGCTAGGTTGAGGGAATGATACCAAGCCTTTGCTCTATCTTTAAAGGTAAAAGGATAAAGCCTAATCGTTATTGTATCTTCTGACATCTGATGGTATCGAAAGGTATCATATATTTCAAGAAAGTTCACTATATGTGCGTTAGGATCTTCATTTGTTAGTCTATAGAACTGCAGATTTTGTTGTAGTATGTTTAGGAGGGCAGGTTTAATTTCAAAAGATGTTTCTTGTACGGGTGGCCTAATTATTCCTTGGTTAGCCACATTGAACCCTAGTCTTGTGAAGTCCATAAGGGTTTGTTGTTGACATCCTTGGTATGCGTCGTAGTCCAAATCTTGCTGAAATTCCTCAGACATTATCACTTTCGTGATTTCTTCTTCTTCTTCACACTGAGCATTCCTAATGGATCATTCTAATCGAGTGATGTCTAACTCTAAGGTTTTAGCTAGACCACTTGATCTTTTCGTAATTCTTGTTTTTATGCAATGGCAAGATTTCAAAAATTAAAAGAAAGAAAGAAAAAAATCAAAAACTAACTAAACATCTTAAATTAAAGAATCAAACTAATCCCCTCCCTAATAATGATGCCAAAAACTTGATGGGGTTATTTGATAGTTTGTCAGTTTTAATTAATTAACCTAGATAAGATACAAGCACACGATTCATTCGTGTAGTACTTAAGGTGTCGATCCCATGAGGTGGGATAATCTAATCCTAAAGTCTAAGATCAAAACAATTCGTAAAATTCAAAATGTAACGGAACTAAAATAAGAATTCAATTTAATTAAGTAAATCAATTCAAGAATCAATCACAAAAATATTAATGATTTAGAAGTTGCAACACACACTCAAGAATCAACCTAAAGAAATTATCAATTGAGAGAAAGGAAATTTTACCTATCATTAACGTTAACCTAATTGATTATGAATTACCGAATTATTGATTCTAGACGATCCTAGGGTTAATTACTCTCTCTCGAGTTATAATTGTTAACCCTAAATTCTAAACCCTAATCAGATTATGGAAGTTACAATTTTTCAGTTAACAACCTATCCAAAACCCTAATTAGATCTGAAGTTGTCTAATAAACTATCGGAAACCTATGCAAGATCTCTTTTCACATAATTTACCGATTTGATTTAATTCTTATTCAATTAAATCACTTATCTCTCATTAGCCCAAGTTAATTGTTTTTCATTCGATTCACCTTCTCATTTTATTATCGAATTATGCATGTCTAGAATTAAATCACAATAAATACATATAACACATAAATAATCGGATTTCATTAAATCAAAAATAAAACCCCAAAGGTGAGTTTAGAACATCAACAACATCCAAAAATTCTATCATCAACTGTTATTCCAATTCTATACATTAATAAAACTAAAAATAGCAGGAAATACGAATTGAACGGATGACAGAAGGTAGCGACAATGAGAAACCCCAGATCTAGTAAGTACATCAAGTTAGTTTCTTCTCCTCTTCTCTCTTCCTTCTCTCTTTCTCTATCTCTCGATAATTCTCTCTAGGATTTCTTTAAAAGTGGTTAATGTAAAAGCTCCTTTTTGCCTCTTTCTCTTATTCTTTAAATACCTTTTGTGTTTTGAGCAACATTAAGATTTTTTCAAGGTCTAAAAGGGCCAAAAAATCCTTCGAAACTTGACATTTTTGGGATACCCGACGTAAGCCATGATCTTGAGACAAAAGGCCACAATTGTAGGCCATATCCAAGCCTTCTGTCATGACTGTGGCTTGTAGGCTATGATCGTGCACCATGTACTGGGCTTCTGTCATGATTGTGGCATATAGGCCATGATCGTAGTCCAACTCTACTGCTTTTATTACAATCGTGGCTTGTTGTGCCATGATCATGTGTCATTATTTCAGCTCGAATGTCTCTAAAACTTCTCCATTCTTTGATGTTGGCCCATAAACACTGACAAATACATCAAGATACTTTAAAAATATAATATTTAAGGTCAAAGACTTGTAGTAGCCTATAAAAACACTTAAACGCCAATATTTAACAAACGAACACATTTTTAGCCTAAACATATACTAAACGATTGAATTAACAATTT